>JABSTQ010000614.1:0-31508 GCA_013358835.2 Ixodes persulcatus
GCTTAACTTCACAGTTAGGGTCGAGTCGTGTTAGTTGAGCTCCCTCGATCTACATCTGCTTGACGTGTCCGAATGTGTGCAAACATGATGCGCCAATTAGCAAATCGTCAGGTCTAGTCACAGCCGGGTTCTATCGCGCTAAGTTTTCAAGAAATACTGACCCGGACCGTCAAAAGGTCACTCACAGCACGGAAACGTTTTGTTTATATACCCATAAATTTTATATGTGACATCCGGGTCAGCTTATGCGGTACATCATTATTTATTTTGCGCTCGGTCTGAACGCCGTCAGGTCATATACAAACGACCATTTTTCTAAAGTTTTACCATTGAAATCTGACAGCAACTTCTAATCATTGCCTGACTCCGCTCATTTTTATGTCATTCATGACTGGATCTCACTTTAGTTCATAATATTCCGAGCTTTCTGCGTACTGATTGCACGCTACTTTTGATACATGTGATATCACACCCCGGCCATTCACAATGACGGACGTGTTGAGTTTTGAAGGGAATTTTATTTTGATATCGTTTATATTTTATAAGAACAAAAGTGAACCTAATACAGAGCTTTGTGGCACACCTGAGGATAGTACGACGGGGACAGAGCATACCTCATTGCACAAGACCTACTTTGTTTTGTTGGTTAGGTAAGACCGGGTCCATGACACTATGTTACTGTTAAGACCCTCCAGATAAAGCTTCTCAAATAATTTGTTATGAAGCACACTGTCGAAGGCCTTTGAAAAAATCATTATTCCGACGTCAAGATGACATCACTCATTTACAACAAATTAAAATGCCTGTGCACACTCAATTAATTGTGTTACCGTTGCTAGACCGCGTCTAAAACCGTGCTGATGTTTATATATTAGGCCTTGTTTTAAGATACTGAGTGACATAATTTAAAATAATATGTGCCAGTAGTTTTCAGCAAGTCAACGTTTATGATATAGGACAGCAATTTTGCGCTGTCATTTCGTTTCCAGGTTTGTGAGTGGATATAAGATTACCATAAAACAAGTCTGCTAGAAGTTTTGACTGTCGCGCGAGATCTCAAAGATTATGAAAACATATCGTGACACCCACTCGGCATTACTTTTCAGAAATGTATTTAAAATGTCGTCTGATCCAGAAGCCTTTTATACACAAATATTAAAAAGCAAATTAAGTATACTACATTCAGTGATGAATAGATCTGACACACGAGGTTTATCAGCGCCGTTGAAATTGTCAACCGGCGGGTCATTGGAGTCTGTAAAGAGTGACTGAAAATACTTGTTAAATCCTTCAGCCACTTTAATAAGACATCATACTACCTCACCGTTTGCCATCGCGTCTGTTGTTCCTTCTTTTTTTTAAAGAAAAAATGCAAAAATGTTTTACGAGACTAAATATTGCAAAGATAATTTTTCCTTGCTTGAGAGATAAGCTCCCTGAATTGTCACTCCAAATTTGTAATTTCAATTAAATTTTTCGTTTTTTTTCCGCTTTATTTTTAGCTTCATTTGCAAAATGTCTTCGTTACCACGGGTGATGTCGTTTCGCTCTGACACCCTTCGTCAGAAAAAAGTGATATGTGCAGTAGGAAACGATTCCCTTAAAAGTTTCCATCATTCGGTAACATCATTTGACTAAAGTGGTCAATATGTTCTTCCAAATAATCGAGGATAAACACATCATCCGCATTTTGAAAACATCCGACAGTATGTTCATGACGACCTTTGTCGGTACATGTTTCATAAAATTCTACGACAAGAAACACCATTTTATGATCTCACACTCCGTCGACAACAGGCGTTTTATCCACTTCCATCATATTGCTAACAAAAATTAATTCGCAAATTGATTTGCTCGTATTTGTTATTCTTGCCAGACTGTTCAATAACTGTTCAAAATTGAAAATGAATGCAATATCCAACAAAAGTTCGGTGGACGCCACTTCATTCTTACCTGTTTTTTATTAGCCCAATCAAGTTCCTCGAGACTAGATTCCAGTCAATATAATTTTAGTTTTCTCATTGAAGCGCAAGACATGTAATCGTACATTTATTGTTAAAACCTCGGGGCGGTATTTGGTGGCCTATTAACCCGAGCGAACACAAGCGTCGCTTCGGTTGCTGCGCCCTGATTGGGTGAGGTGTACCGTAACGTCAGGGAAAGGACTCCGCTTTGCGATCTCGCATCCGGCTCGCTTTCCTGCCCCCGTCTCCTTGTTGGCAATTATGCTGACCTACTGTTTAGTGCCGCAATGCCAATCCCGAAAAGAAACCTGTATCAGATTTCATGACCCGAAGACGTCGAGGTTAAAGAGAGCATGGACAATGTAACTAAGCATGGTAAAGGCACCGTCAACGTCGGCCGTTGTGTGCCGCAAGCACTTCGAGGAGCGGGATTTCGTTTGCCCGGTGTACAAGACGCTTGGTTAGGCCGATACCGACGTGCTTCCGTACCTTTTCTAAGCGCGTTATTCACTTTTACCTTTATAAGGAGGTTACAGGTACCGAAAGCTGTCGGCGGAGGCAATTCCGCCGATGAACCCGCCCATCCGTCCACACCCACACGACACAAGGAGATCGTGCGAGGGATCGGTTAAGCGGCAGCGCAAGTGTTATATACGCTGGAATTCTATTCCTTGCATGTTCATGAGTTAGGTGAATAAAACACCCCACTTTGCAGGCATTTGAAATGGAATTTATGTCAAAGGCCTTTGAGCGGTCGGCAAATTAGCTCGCAACCTCGAATCTGTGGGTGCCACTTTCCATGCGCTGGTTCGCAGATGCTTCAAAAGTCCTGGGTATGAAGGACCTTGAAGTGCCCAAGAAACAGGGTTATTTTACATGTATATAGCTTCTTCGTGAATTGATGATGTAGTTCGTACACGTATGCAGGTAGGTTTTATTTTTTAGGAGATGCACAATCACTGGAAATTAGTTTGTATGGTAGCAGAAAAAAACAGCCGAATTGCCCCCAGTTGCCTATATGAGATGTATTGAACGTCCAAAAATATGCACAGCAATAGTACCGTAATTTGGAACGTTTATACTTTTTACTGACAATATTTGTTTTTATTCCAGCCTTGTACATTCGGAAAATGAACCGTTTAGTTTGAGTTTTCATTTCCAGGTAAAGGAGACACTGCTGCAGGTCCCCAAAAGCTTCCTCAGCCTCGAAACCCCCTACAGCTGAACTCTCTCACTATAGAAAAAAAAAAGAGAAAAAAAAACAGCAAGCATTCCAACGGCCGTCCTGTGGAAGGTGCTGCACTAGTAGCAGAGAATGTGGAACCTGTGAAGGGTGACAATGTGCGCGAGAAAAGCTTCCGGTATTCTAGATTCAGGACAATTTGATTCAGCTAAAATTTCAATTTTTGAGCGTGTAAAACATAGATTGTTAAGAAGGGACTAATACGGGCTAGACACATTCACATAGGTTTCTTGTACGTCACTTGAATGATATTATATACAGCCCACAGATACCACCAGTGGAGTCCTTTGAAATACTATCCGATCCAGCGAAGGCCAATGCGAGCAATATAAACAGATATAAACAAATAATTGGTATATGGCTGTGTTCCTTCTTTTTTTACTTTGTCCCTGTACTTGGTTTTTCTCACTTTATTATTCTCTCCCTAGCCCAGACTATATTTAACATGTGGCTTGAGTAGCATGCAGCTTTTGTGGTTCGGCGTTTTTGTTTAAAACAGAAATTAAAAAAAAAATAGAAAAAAAAATAGTATACATAACCTGCCAATGCATTCAAACCATCCGCAGCATTGATTGTGTGAGATACACATCTATAGTGATGCTCCTGCAATTCTGGCCGTATTTCTTTCTTTTCATATACCAACTGCGATTCATGCGTTGCCTGCCCTGTCAACGATACACAAAATGTTGGTTGAAGTTTCGCCTGCAGCTACTGGCCATACTTCACTAAAGCCACGTATAAAAATGTATACTTCCTACAAAAACCGCGCACAGAAAAAAATTAAATAGAAACGATCGCTCCGACAGCTAACGTTGTCACAGCCTCCACAGGGCGAGCGGGGCAAGTCACAGAAAAATTCTGTCCTCGCCGTGACGTCACCCCCGTTTGCCGTAAGGGGGCGCCACGCAAACTTCTCGGGACTGTATATACACCACAAACAACAAACAAGTTACCATGAACCTTACACCATAACACCTCCCCGTTGTCAATGAAAACTCATGGTACAAGGGGGGCTATGTTCGACAGATGTTTCGTTTCTCCTAAAAAGAAACGGAAGTGACGGAACTGACGATATCGCGTCTGATTGGCTGGAGGCTCAAATGACAAAAGAGAGAATTTTTGTCATTTGAGCCTCTAACCAATCAGACGCTATATCGTCAGTTCCGTCACTTCCGTTTCTTTTTAGAAGAAACGAAACATTTGTCGTCATAGCCCCCCCCAGGTCAAAAGTACTTTTAACAATACTAGCAACGTCGGCGCCGTTTGACACTGTTTTTTTTTTCTATTATTTCTGTAAGAAGGCGTGTTACAACATTATTACCAAAACCTCTGTGAAGTCAGTTTTCCGTGGTGATGAATGCGTGGGGGCCATGAGTCAGTAAATTGTTTCCAAACCGTCACCCTTATTCACAATACTTTGCGCATTAAAAGTAAAAAGTCGAAGCGTTTTGAGGGTGCTTCCCAGAATGTGCTTGATGTCACCTCGATCCCACTATTTTGTTGAGTTGGTCAATATTTGTCTTTGCACATTTGTCCCACATTGTCATCCCATTCGAAAGCCTGGCTTGCCATATTTATTTTATTGTAGATCGAAAACCGTTTCCCCTTTATCGCTATTGATGTTAATGGTTTCCCACAACTGTTCGCGCTTTTGAATAGTCTGCAAAGAATAATCTTGCTCAAGCGTTATTTTGGTCCCTTCAAATATCTTCGTTTTTTTATCACGTTTTATTTTTTCTCCGTAGTCAAGAAATTTAACTACAAAGGGCCGGTTTCTGTTTGTTTTTCTCCCCCCGCGAAGCGTACGCTTGACTGTATTAACATGAATTCAAGTTTTTAGAGCGCAGCTCTTAGGCGCCCGTTTCCGGCTTGAGCGGCGTCGGCGGCGCCGTCGCCGTCGCCGTCGGCGTAACCGCGAGGTGCATGATGGGTAAATTTCTCCGCTAAATTTAGCGGAAAAGTTTCCCCGCCAAATTTAGCGGAAAGAATTCCCCGCTAAATTTAGTGGACAATTTTTCCCGCTTAATCTAGTAGAAAATTTTCCCCGCTAAATCTAGTGGAAACGTTTCCCCGCTAAATTTAGAGGAAAAAATTCCCCGCTAAATCGAGCGGAAAACTTTTCCCCGCTAAATCTAGCAAAAATTTTCCCGCTAAACCTAGCGGAAAACTTTCCCCGCAAAATCTAGCGGAACATTTTCCCCGTTAAATCTAGTGGAAAACTTTCCCCGCTAAATTTAGCGGAGAATATTTTCCGCTAAATTTAGCGAAACCGTTTCCCCTAAAGGTGGGCGAGCAGGAGAGGACGAAGGGCATAGCCCCCTCTCCATACCTTCCCCTCCTCCTCCTCAAGAGCTGCGCTCTATTTTGGCGTTACAGGAAGTTGTAAACGGCTTTTATTTTTTCTCAAAAACATCACTATGTAATTTCGACCGCAATAAGTAATTTGTTTCCCTTTCAGTTTCAGAAATACCAAAAAAAATGACATTGTAAGTGCGGCTTCGATCTTCCAAATCAACGATTTTTTCTGGCCTTCCCTCAAGTGATCATCGAATGTCTTAACATTTTTTTCAATGCTTACGATTTGAACCTTTTGTTCTTTCAATCATTGAAGTGTTAATTCAATTTGATTTACTTTTTTCACGAGGCTCTCAATTTTGCCTTTAAATTGCGCTTGGTTACTTTGTATCTGACTATGATCTCCCATAATCACGTGTTGTGTGACCAGAATAGCCTTCACCACCTCTTCCACTACCAAAGAGGTTACTGCCTTCTTGGCAGTCATCAGGTCCCGGATTCGATTTAATGTAACTGCTTAAGAACAAATCTCGAGTGACACAATTTCACTCAAGAAACTAGGTTAAGAACATCCGGTGGCAAGGCAGCAGCAAAATTTAAGTATTGCTTGTTCGTTTACAATACAAGTAATGACAATTACACACCTGCGTGTAGAAAAGGAGAGGATTAAACATTGTGCACACATGAGTGCTGTCCTGCCCTCTCGTGGCAAACCAGTCAGACCGCCCTTTTGTAGCTTCGTAAGCCACAGTTGATGTTGATGCCGATCTTGCATTTTCGTCCTATACGAGCCACTTGCTGCTCTTGTTTTGCTCGCTGCGGGCGTAGAAGGTGGTGTCGTTGACGCCCTCTTGAGCGCTCTTCAAACTTGAGAGTAACACAGTGACTGAGTCTTCCCCTGGGTCGTGCTGGTGATGCAAAGACGGAGAGGCCAGAGCAGCCTGGACGATTAGAAGCTGCGTGTAGAAAACGAGAGGTTCGAACATCGTGCACACATGAGCGCAGCAGACTATTGTGAACAATCAAACGAGCTCATTATTAATGGAGACTATCAACGAACCCTTTGCCTCTAGGGCTGGTGTAATAATATGTGCTTGTGGGTGTCTTTTAACTATTCGCAACTGCGTATCAAGGATGATTTAAAATCCGAAATTGTTCATTGCGCCATTTTTCACGTATTCAGCAAGGGCAAAATATTCAATCTTGACTTTTTAAAAACTATTATGGATGGGAGTAAATTAAACCGATAAATTGTTTAATTAATCGAATGGAGGTCTGTGGTTAATCGCGTTAAAATTTATTCAGCGCCCAGCTCCACTAACAAACGGAACTTTGCGGTGTGAAGAGGTAATTAAGAGTTGCTGGCGGACTTTAAGGGTTCAACTTTAGAGAACTGACCATATGCATATGATGGCACGAAGTGAAAGCACGAATAACGATGTGCCCTTACGTGGACCCGGATGCCGCACAGAAGGCTTAATGGCAAAAAGCAATTGTTTCCGTGCTTTTACCGGCCTTGTAGCTTGCCGGCTTAATGATTCTTGAACCCTTAGCACGATAGCGCCTGGCCGTAAGTAGGCCTAATGATTCCTTAATTTGCTTGCCACGTTCGCATATTCTGGATGTCAAGGAGACGCAGTCAATTGAACTCAATCCACGCTAGCCTAATTATAAAGTCAACGTTCTAGTCAACTGGCTTGGACAGTTTTGTGTTCCAGAGGGGCGCTGTTATAAAGCACTGGAATGTTGCTGAATTTTACTTTTGCTTTCTGGTGTTCGTACACCCTTTATAATAGCGCGAGTCACGGGTCCGGCCGTTATTATTAAAGATATGCATACGGTAGTTAATTTATACTCGTGGAGATCACTTCTTCAAACAGACCTCCCCTACCCCCCTCCCCCTCCCCTCCCCCCCTCCCCCCCCGACGTCAGAACATCAGGTAGCTGTAGCTTGGGAGAATACACAAAAACAAAAAAACTTGCACAAACAAGTGCTACAGAATACAGCGTTTTCCATGGCCCGTTCTCAATCCAGCAAATACCTTACGGTTGCCATAAATCATGTAATGCACTGCTCCTGCTCAGCGTTGCTAGTAAAGCAGCCGCAAGTCATGGTAATCTGGGCCAGTCAAAATCAAAATTTATTTTCTCACTATACAGCAAATACTTTGTTGAAATATCAAATGGAGGTCCTCAGGAGAGCGTGTTAGAGAAACTCATGCTTATCACGTTACTAAATTGAACATTGTAGAGAAGTTTTTTTTTTGTATTTCATCCGGAGGCTCTTACCACAATCTCGAGAGATATCGCACATTTGCTTGTTTGAGTTATTTTTACGAGTGCGCCGAGTGGCACCAGAGCGTCACGCCCTGGCACATTCAGGGCAACAATGGATGTCTTCACCTTAAGACAGACAGACATGTAGGCACCCTATTCGGAGCACGAGCAGCGGAGCGCCTTTCCTTTGCACGCTCGGCAATAGCCGAGCTGGCGGCGCTTCGCCGGGAATTGTCCTTGGCTAAAGCAGGATAGTGGGTCCGACCGCCTGGTAATTCGGAGCGACTAGAAGGTGGCACTGACCCAGCTCTCCAACCTGCAGCGTACACCACCGCTCACCGGAGAGTTGGCGAACGCGGCGATCATGTTGCAGCGCCAAAAATGGAGAAATGCGTTCCAGTGGCTGTCGGCCTACTGCGGCATTCGAGGGTATGAGGAGGTGGATCGCTTGGCGGCTTCGTTCCAGGGCTACGACGCTTGTCCGACCTCCAGCGTGGCTGCGTTCTCGGACGCACGACTCCTGGTGAATAGGGCCATCCGTGTGCACCACCCAGATATCGAAAACAGCCCCATGCCGCCCAGACTCCTGAAGAACCTGCCGTGGAAAGTCGCTGCAGGAATGCACAGACTCCATTCGCACAAACTGCGCCCTCACACGAGCTCACCGAGCGTCAACAGCCAACAGCAACAAAGACTTTCCCGCCGACCGGCCGACCTACGACCGTTGCCACCGGCAGCAAATTGACCAATCCGGACGCGGGGATGTCACGGCGACTCTAATTTCAAGGCACCCCTCCCAGTCGCGCGCTGGTGAAACCAGACTACTTTGCTTTCGGGGCACTCCACATTCCGGATGCTGTGTTCTGCGTGGTCAGAAACACCCTCTCCCAAAAATAAGGAGAGATCTTTATAGTGCGCGAGTGTGGCCGGGATTCGCTTCGGCAGCCCGAAGACATGTTTGGAAGCCGCGATCTTATACCGGCAACTTCTCAATAAACGGCATTTTCAAGGCTCCGTTTCTGAAGCAAGAATCACGCGCTGGTGGGCCATGAATTCGTAAATATTGAAACGCTGTATACACGCAGACGGTGCTAAGAAATGTAAGTAAATATATGCAATACGTATACTGCTGTCCGTCGCATATGTCACAGATTATGGACCGGCTTGGCTTACTTAGTTGTTGGGCGGGCGGCTGAGCCCCTGGGTGGCCAACTCGCACCGCCGAATTCTTGGGGCGAGATCGTTCGATAAAGCTAGCTGGATAGACTTGACTCTGTTCTCAATGGGCGGCAATATATGGGCATCATCTGCACTCAATGAGCCTCAATCAAAGAAATATTTGCTTGCAACAGCGTCTACACGATGAACCAATATCAAGAGCGACACAACAGGTTTACACACTCACGTCACCGAAGCGGACTGCCGATGAACACAGCACGTTTACGCACTACCGTCTTCGGATGAATTCTGCAAGGTCCTCCCTATAATGTCTGGTGGGTTTCACAGACCTTTTGAAACGGCCCTAAAAGGCCACACAAACCTTTAGAACGACCATGAAGGAAGGCACACCTTTCGGAAAGATATCTTCATGGGCCCCACAGACCTACTAGAGGGGCCTGGTGGGGTCATCAGGCATTTCAGGATATCCTAAAAGGCCTCTCAGGCCCTCACCTCTTAGTGGGCCTCACAGACATTGTTTTAATAGGGGGCGAAAGAGAAATTTACAATACTTAAGAAAAAGCGCGAAGAGAGGACACGACATTTACAGGATGTCTCGTTCTGACTTCGTATTTTCGTATCAATGCGCCGCATATTCTTGAATCTAAAGACATTTCTTTTGTTTGCTGAGACTCAATATCGATCGGCGGATTTGTTAAGCCGCAAGAAACGATAGCGCAAGATTGTCGTTAGCATTGTTTTTTTTTTTTTTTCGTGCTTTGCGACTTGAAACATATGCCCCAAAAAAATGAGCGCAGCTGACAGACGGTTCATTGACACGCGTAATATTTTATGCGCAATAAACGCCGTAATTTTGCGAAATTTCATTATGTGTAGAAAGCTTTGAGTTAATAAATATATTTAAAAAATTGCACTTAGTTTTTGTTTTAATGTTGAAGGCCGCAAGAAACCACAGGAACTAAACGCTGGAAGTCAGTCAATTAAATTATATTAATTATCTCAGTATTCGGGAGAATAAAAATATTATCAAGACATGCATATAATATTTATCTCCGGCCCCAGCTTACCATACATGATTCAATCATCAAAGTAATTAGGCTCGTCTAATGCGAACGCGGAAATGTTTCCGCTGCGCCTGAATTCGCTTCTCCTCATTCTGCGTGTTTAAATTGTTTGTGTTGTTTGAACTCGTAATATTTGACGTCGCATTAAAGGTTGTTGACACCCCGGAGAAATTCCTACTCCAAGTATAAAAGGCGCTTGAAACCTTCTACACTGCATCAGCACAAGTTTCGCCAGGGCGAAGAAATTAAGCTATGAAGATATTTACCCTAGCCCTGTTGGTAGCAGTTCTTTTCTACGTGGAGAGTGCTGGTAAGGCGGTTGCAATTTATTGTATTCTGTTTACTCTGAATCCCAGCCAATGCACATGATTGCACTGGCTTCGTGCTTTTGATAACACGTCGGCGTTCGGTGCGCACGTGCATCCAAAGCACGACTGAAGGCATCGAGCGCCTGCTGGATGCAGAGCTTACGCCGATTTTATGTTGCAGCAGACTAAAAAGTATTTTAACCGTCGCGTGCTTTTATGTTGCTCATGGACGCTGAGTGGGCACAAACATATTGGTTGGTATATATATCTTGGGGAAAATATCAATAGGTGTAGGTAAGATGAAACCATAAAAATTTAAATGTTTTCATTGGACATCGCAAGCACAAGCATAATTTTCTTATTCTAAATCGCTTGCTTTGTTTTTGTGCTCATATACGATGTTGCAGAAAGACGCTTGTTGGGGTGCACGCACGATAACAGCTCATGTAGGGCTAGGCCAGCACTGCTTCATGCCCTAGATTGCTATGTCATTACAGCTTCGAGTCCTTGCACCTTCAATCTAGCGCACAAAACGTGGTAGATTGATATGTTCAAGGAGGGAAGGCACACGCATTCTCTTCTCGGTTCTTTTTGGTCGACTATACGTGGCATCATGGGACTTTCTGCTATATAAGCGCCTATACAAGAAATATCTAAGAACAATGTAAAAGCGGACATGTTGGCATATCACATTTAGCTAAATATAATGGTGACCGTGCGGTACTTAGGCACAACAAATTTAATACTCTGTCAGCTTTATGCGTTATTTTGTTCTCTGCCCAGTTGTTTTTCCCCTTCATTTATATATCAGCTTCCTCACGACTTTCGTATATGATCTGGCATCATTATCTGAAAAACCTCTAAAGGTGATCGCTTATTGTGGCCGGAGTAAGAAGCCCTGAAGAAACATCGCACTATTTTAGAATCACTGCTCATCTATTTGGTATTCTAGGGTTTTATGGAGCCAGAAAAACCTGCAACTTATACCGTTTTTTTTTTTTTTTTTCAGACACAACGGATTGTCCGCCTGGTGAACATCCCAAAGCATGCAATAATTGGAACAAGCGGAACACGTCGTGTGATGAAGGATCTTGCCATAATCCAAAGCCCCTAATCTGCGAAAAATGCAAGTGCTACGTAGAGGATGACGATGATTGTGAAGTAAAATGTGTCTGTGACGGCGACACTCTCCGGCAACCCAACGGTCGATGCCTAGACCCTTCGGAGTGTCCAGCAGGCTCTCCTGGACTCGATTATGCACCGGAATAAACCAAAGAAATAACACATCATGACTCTACGTCCAGTACGACGCAGATCATTTCAAGAAATGGTGGTGTTGCTTCTACGCTCAAGGAATTGTTCGTGCAAAATAAATACATAGCTCTACTCAATGTTCTATAGTTCACTGTTTTTAAATTGTGTATGATATCCGCACCGCTAAAAAAAAGCTAGTATCTTACTTTTTATATATCATGGTTACAGAACTTTCTTGAAGAATCACCAACACCCTCCAAAACCATTTTTTATTTTGTTGACAGGCGCCTCATGATATGGTGTCAGAAGACAACCCCATGAATATTTCGCTATAGCGTCACCTGTATTATTAATAAAGTAAAAAAAAAAAACGCAACTGCTCGAAACCGAAACGGAAACCGGACGGGGTGGAAAAAGGAATGAAGAGGAGGAGAGAGAGTTACCGGGAAGTTAAGTGGCTACACCCGACCGGATTTTCTTTTATTTTTTTTCCCTTCGTTTATCCGGTCGTGCGAAGCAGACAAAAGATGCGTACGTTTTGCGTCGCACACACACAAAACAAATAACCCGCAAAAGTCAAGCTCTTCGTGCTTGAAGCTTCCGCGTTTTTCAAGAACTTACCAATTCGTGGTCGTAAGGCGAGCGATGTCTTCAGCCAGTAGAATGGGCGACAACTCTGCGACGTCCTCGTGCGAACCAGCATGGAGGTCGGGCGTGTTTTATGGAATAAATCCTGACTTTTTTGATCGATAACACTAGACACATTCACTGGTGGCTCGAACAGCGGTTCTAAAGTAAAGGTCGTCCGCCGTCATCGCTCAGTCCGCATCGTTCAGCCGTCCAGCCCGCAACTCCCGCGATACGACGCCAGGCTCCCTGTTATCTGTGCAACTTTTTTTCTATTTTCAGTCAATATGTTTGCAGCGTTCTAGAAGCCAAAGAAAAATGGGTCTCATATTTTTATTTGTAATATTGGGGGTGTGCTTTATCCACGACTTTTTTATATTTGGTGTGTCTGTCGATACCATAGGAGACAGCATGTGACCACGGAGAGGCAAGTGAGCGTGACTCAAACCGGTCAGTTCTCAATCGGCGGTTTTCGGGCGGAAAGACAACGAATTTCGAGCCTCAAATAGTTTACTTTGTAGTTGGACTCTCATATGTCATGTACACCCGCCGGCGATATGAAGGTGAACTCCGGACCGTCGACCGGTTCGTGATATCAGCACCATGACGCGGCTGCCGTGGCGGCTCGCTTTCTGAACTCGCTCTTCGCCGAGATTAAGCGCTTGGATCGAGCGCTGTTCTCAACTCTGCTGCTGCTCCCCGCAGAAAGCGCGAGGATTGGGGAAGGAGCCTTTCAGATGCTGTAGGTAGACAATATGATTTAGTAATTTTTTGCTGTGATACGTGCTAAACCGAAAGGCTGTGGAACAAATCAAAAAGTAACTTACACTTTACGCTTCTTAAAAACAACAGTTATTAGCGTTCGCTCATGAATAAAGAAAGCGGTTGAGTCACTGAAAAACCATTCCGAACAACGTCTGCTCTAGTTCACGTGATGTGCAAATCATTTACCGGCAATGACGTGGGCACGGCGCACACAAAAAGCGATGCCGAAATCGAATCCCACTTCCACGCTTTCTGCAGGGAGTAGCAGCAGATTTGAAAACAGCGCTCGATCCAAGAGCTTAATTTCGGCGAAGCGCGCGATAAGAAAGCGAGCCGCCACGGCAGCCGCGTCATGGCGCTGATACCACGGACCGGTCGACGGTCCGGCGTTCACCTACATATCGCCGGCGGGTGTACAAATAAAGCCCTTAGCGAGCATAAATACCCTGTCATTGTCCCTTTCACGGCTTTACGGATTTATTAACAAAAATATAACCCTGAAAGCTACACTGATGGGGTCCGTGCTGGGGAATTATAGGGTCAAGGCGACATACTATCGGTGGCTAATCGTCACGATAAGTCGGTTGAAGACTAAACGTTTTTATTAACATTTGAATTATTGCCAAAAATATATAGTTTTAGTTATAAGCTTCCTAAGCGCCATCGAAAACGACTAAAACACTCAATTTGAGAAATATTCGAGGCGTGCGGGAAGGGCAGTGATACTCAAAAGTTAGAACTTGTGCAACAAGCGCAAGGCTCGTGATTTTTCTCGTTTTAAATATTACAAGTTTCAGCAGGACTACAAAGATACTCATTTCGCGGAATAAGGTATGGCCCATCCTGTCGCAACAGCTTACATTTTAGCATATTCACATTACACGCACGTAATTCATTTGCTAACTTCACCTTTGTTGCTAAGTTGGTGCAGAAGATAATTATGAAAAACTGTTTTGTTAATTATTTACTCTCCCGGAAACTAAGGTAATTCATATGAAGAGACAAATTCAATAGTGGCATTACTTCCGGTAGTTGTTTATGCGCGTCGGAGTTTTAGAAGGTGAAAACGAAAACAAAAACTTGCTTTCTTGGAATTTTCTATTGACGCAGGACGTGTTTAATACGTAATAAACATGCATTGAACTTAAGGAATGCACACAATCTGGGAGTCTCCGGGTGCGAATGAACCGTCTGTCAGATGCGTTTGTTGCTGGGCAGGTATTCCAAGATCCAAAGAATAAAAACATTTTTGAAAACAAACTTCAGTTAGCGTTTTTATTTTTGTTGTTTTTCTTGACTTTGCAAATCCCGAACACAGTCTCAGCAAATGCGAACGTGCTTCTTAGAATCAGGAATAGGCGTCGGAACATTACGAAATGGAGTATAGAGCGGAAGTTACAATCTTCCAATATGAAATAGCCCGTCTTCGGCCTTAAAGTTTGATCATTTAATCTTTGGACATTTACGTTGATTAACTGCTTGTTTTTATGAAATTTACCCTCTCAAAAAAGAAGTGCGTGGAAAAAATATCACCAATACATTTTCGTTAGGCACAACACGTCAGCAGCTTTTATGCATTGCGGCACTATACTATCTTATGCAAGTACTTTATGCTCATTAAAAGTTTCGTCAGCGAGGTTCTTGCAAGTTTTGAAGCGAGAAAAGGTAATTGCTTATACAATATTCTGAATTTAACTTATAGGTGTTTCTTAAGAATTCCTTGTTTCCATGAAGCGAATGTACCATATATCTCGAGATGGTGTTCAAAAAATCGATGATCTAATAAAAATTACGTCTCTACTTTGTTCACCGTGTTCAATGAGTTTTTGCTTGTTGTAGCTTGAGAGAATACGAAAAACAAGCTTGCACAAACGAGTGCTACAGAATACAGCGTTTTCCATGGCCCATCCTCAATCCAGCAAATACCTTACGGCTGCCGTATGTCATGTAACGCAATGCTCCTGCTCAGCGTCGGTAGTAAAGCAGCCGCTAGTCATATCAGAGTGAGCGAGTCGGTATCAAAACTTATTGTCTCACTATACAACACATATATCGTTGAAATATCAAATGAAGGTCCTCAGGAGAGCGTATTAGAGAAACTCACGCTTAACACGTAACTAGACTGAACATCGTAGAGACGTTCTTTGTATTTTATTCGGCGGCTTTTAACACAATTTCGAGAGATATCGTGCATTTGCTTGACTGGGTTATTTTTACACCTGATGCTTAACGAAAGCTTCATGGAAACAATTAATTATTTAAGCAAACACCTACAACAGAAAATCTTGATTGTTATAAACAATAAAAATTTAGGTTTAAATCATGCAATAAATTGACTGACTAGATTTTAATTAAGCATAATGTACTTGCTTGTATAAGATACTACAGAACATAATTGCAGTAAAGTAGCCGACATTCCTGTGCCTACACACTAAGCTGAATATTTTTTTTTTTTTTTAAATTCAATAAAATTCACATAAAACATTTTACTTCGCGAAAGTATTTGATTTATGCGCTTCTTTCTGAAGTAACCATGAGAAGCCAGCGATCAATTAAAGTAAAGGGGTGAACAAAAAAATTACCAAGATTAAAGAAAAGCCCGAAGAGAGGCAAGATATTTAAAGAATGTCTCGTCCTGACTTCGTATTTTCGTACCAATACGCCGCATATTGTTAGACCTAAAGAAATTGCTTTCGTTTGCTGAGACTCAATATCGATCGGCGGTTTTGTTAAGCCGCAAGAAACGCCAGCGCAAGATTGTCGTTAGCATTATTTTTATTTTCATGCTTTGAGACTTGAAACATCTGCCCAACCACAGTGAACGTAGCTGACAGATGCATCATTGACACGCGTAAACTTTTAAGGTGCAGTAAACGCCATAATGTTTGTGAAATTTCATTACGTATACAAAAAAATGTATGAGTTAATAAAAATATGTGAAGACGCTTTTTTTAGTTTTGAAGGCCAGAAATAACCATAGGAACTAAATGCTGGAAATCAGTCGATCAAATTATATGATTCATCTGAGTGTTCGGGAGAAGAAATCATTATCAAGACATGCATATAGTGATTATCTCCGGCCCCAACTTACCATACATGATACGGTCATTAAAGAAATTAGGCTCGTCTAATACGAACGCGGAATGTTTTCCGCTGGGCCTGAATTCGCCACTTTTTATTCTTCGTGCTTCAATCGTTCGTCGACTTTGACCTCGTCATATTTGGCGTCCCAATAAAGGTTATTGATACGCCTAAGAAACTCTTACTCCAAGTTTAAAAGCTGCTTGAAATCATTTACACTGGATCAGAGCAAGTTTGGCCAGGGTGAAGAAATTAGGCTATGAAGATATTTATTCTTGCCCTGTTGATGACACTTCTTTTCTGCGTAAAGAGTGCTGGTAAGGCCATTGCAGTTTATCGTATTGTATTTACTCTGAATCTCAGCCTTTTCACACGATTGCTCTAACTTCGTGCTTTCGATGACACGTCAGCATTCGGTGAGCACGTGTAACCGAAGCACGACTGAAGGCATCGACCGCGCACTGGATGCGGAGGTTCCGCAGATTTTTTGTTGCAGCAGACTAAAGAGTATCTTAACCGTCATGTGCACTCATGTTGCTCATAGACGCTGAGGGGACACAAACACATTGGTTGGTTTATATATCTTGGGGAAAATATCAATAATTGCAGGTAAGATTAAGCCGTGAAAAGTGTAATGTTTTCATTGGACATCACAGGCACAAGCATCATTTTCTTATTCTTAATCGATTGCTTTGTATGTATGGTCATGTAGGCTCTAGCAGAAAGACGCTTGTTGGAGTGCGCGCGCGACAACAGCTCATGTAGGCTAGGCCAGACCTGCTTTATGCCCTATATTGCTTTGTTAGTACTGCTTCGATTCCATGCAGTTGCAATCTAGCGCAGGAAACGAGGCATATTGATTACTTTCAATGAGGGTAGACACATGCATTCTCTTCCCGGATGTTCTGGTCGAATACACGTGGCATCATGTGACTTTCTGCTATATAAGCGCCTATAGAATAAATGTTTAAGAACAATTTAAAAGCGGATATGTTGGCATACCATTTTAGCTAAATGTGATGGTGACCGTGCGGTACTTAAGCACAACGGATTTATTACTGCGCCAGGATTATGCGTTCTTTTGTTTTCTTCGCAGTATTTACCCAATGCATTTATATATCAGCTTCTTCCTGTGTTCACCATTTGATCCGACATCATTATCTGAAAAACCTCTAAAGGTACTGGCTTATTGCGGCCGGAGTAAGGAGCCCTGATGAAACATCGCACTATTTTAGATTAACTGCTCATTTATTTGCTAATCCAGGGTTTATTGAGCTAGAAAAACATGCAACTTTTACCGTTTGTTTTTCAGACACAACGGTTTGTCCGTTTGGTGAACATCCCAAAGCATGCAATAATTGGAACGAGCGGAACACGTCGTGTGATGAAGGAACTTGCTATAATCCAATACCCCCCACCTGCAATGACTGCAAGTGCTATACAGAGGATGACGATCATTGTGAAGTAAAGTGTGTATGTTACGGCGACACTCTCCGGCTATCCAACGGTAAATGCCAAGAACCTTCTGAGTGTCCAGCAGGCTCTCCTGGACTCGATTATGCACCGGAATAAATGAAAGAAGTAACACATCATGTCTCTACGTCCAGTACGACACAGATAATTTCACTACATCGTGGTGTTGCTCTTACGCACAAGGAATAGTTCGTGCAAAATACATCAATAGCTTTAGTCAATGTTTCATTGTTTACCGTTTTTTAAATTGTGTGTGATATTCGCACTGCAAATATAAATTATTTAGAAAAAAATGTAGTATCTTACTTTTTATATATCATTTTTACAGATTTTTCTGAAAGGGTCACAGACACCCTCCGAAACATTTTGTTTTATTTTTTGCCAGTCGCTTCAATATGGTGCCAGAAGACGACCCAATCACTATTTTGCTACATCGTCACGTGTATTAACAATAAAGTAAAAAAAAAATAAAAAAAAATAACTGCTTTCACCAAAACGGAACCCGGACCGGGGAGGAAAAGAAAATGTAGAGGAGGAGAAAGAGTTACCGGAAGTCGATTGGATACACCCGACCGAATATTCTTTTATTTTTTTCCCTTCGTTCTTCCGAACGTGCCAAGCTGACAAAAATTCCGCACGTTCTATGTC
Organism: Ixodes persulcatus; assembly: GCA_013358835.2. Lineage (NCBI taxonomy): Eukaryota > Metazoa > Arthropoda > Arachnida > Ixodida > Ixodidae > Ixodes > Ixodes persulcatus. The sequence goes on from JABSTQ010000614.1 coordinate 18,179, forward strand.
GCACAAAAAAAAAACCTTCAAATAGCAAGCCCTTCGTGTTTGACGTTTACGCGTCTTTCAAGCACTTATCAATTCGTGTTCCTAGCATGAGCGATGTCTTTTGCCAGGAGAGGGGGCGACGACTCGGTGACGTCCTCGTGCGAACCAGCATGGCGGCCGGGCAGAATGGAATAAATCCTGTTTGTTTTGATCGGTAAAACTAGACAGATTCGCCGGTGCCTCGAACAACGGTTCTGAAGTAGAGATCCCACGTCCGTCGCCCGCCGTCATCGCTCAGTCCGCTGCGTTCAGCCGTCCAGCCCGCGACTCCCGCGATACGACGCCATGTTGAGAATGGGCCTTTTCCGCTAGAGTAACTGTATATGCTCCGCTTGCGGAGCAGAGTACCGCAATGGTGCCATTCTGGAGCCAAGCACTGCAAGAAGCCCCGGTCGGTTTTTGCGGGCGCGCGAAGGCGCAGACGCGAGGCGGCGTGCTGCGGCGTGCTGCGGCGCGCTACGGAAGGAAAATAGTGCGGCGTGCGGCGACGAGCCGCGCATGCGCCGTGATCGTTGTCCCGTCGTTTCCTGTCTCCCTCTCGCAAAAAGCGCACCCGCGTACGCACCCTCGAGTCCCGTGGGTCGCGTGTGAAGTGAAGTCGTCAAGTCGCTCTAGCTGGGACGCAGATAGCGTCGTGAGCCCGCTGTCTGCCCAACGTTTGGAGGACCTTTCCTCCCGAGCGACCGCAAGAAGCAAAAGAACGCATGCCTGCTTATTTTCCCCTTGTGTTTAATCGAAGACCAAGTGCCGCTGCTCAGCCTGTGACTTTTTTTCTTTTTCTTTTTTTTTTTTTCAGCAGACAGTTTACTTGATGTTATGCAGACGGAACAGTGCTTTAACTTCGTGCGTTCCAATTATATGCGAATCTGAGGAATGTCGAGAACCCCACTTTCATGCTAAAATAGTGTACAACTTTTTTTTTTTTTATCCGAAGTTTTTGCCATCACACGAATTCGAGACGCCCGAATTGAGAGTTCTTGGAGACCGGAATTTTCGCATGCTTTCAAGTTGGGCTAAATTTTGAATTCGCTTGAATCGCAAACATTAGGGGCTCGCGAATAATAAATTTTAGACGGTGCTCCAAACTTTGAGAGAAGCCGCAAGGTGCAAACTGCCTAATATAAAAAAGTCCACCGACGTTCCACTTTCATTGCGGATAAGTCTTTGAAAACGCAGTCCAATTCGTTGCAGGGACCAGAATGATGCCGAGATTGACTGTTTGCCTATTGACCAGTATATTCCGCCCCGAGAATAGGGCGATAGAGCTCTGTCTACTTTCAGTGCGAGACACAAACCTACATCTCGCTTTCTCTTCTATTTTGAACATTTTTCTGAACCTATTAAACTGTTTTACTACCACCGACATGGTCCCTTGAAGGAATTGCGAACAGGCACAGCACTAACAGTCTCTCAAACATGTTTATCCACACAACTGCCTGCAGAAATCTTTTGGTGTATTGTAAAAGGGCAGACAATTATTAAAAATGATCTCCTTCCCATACGAAAAAACCAGACGAGGCGGCGTCTCACATTGTGTCTCGCCGTTGGAATCCGGTACAAGCTCTTGCCGCTGTCTGCGCGATTTGTGCACTTGGTAACACTACAACCTGTCATTTTCACGGGGCTCTTTCTACGCGCATGCAAAATTTAATGCGGTAAACGACGCAGCGGCTGACGAAAACGCCGTCCCCCCGCTTTCAAACGAGAGCCGACTCGCCAAGATTGCCAAGATTGCCTACTCACCAAGATGGCCGGATGTGCCGGTCGCGTATCGGTATCATGTATCACTCCGCGAGAGCCGCAGACGCGGGGAACGCGATCGTCGTCCGTGTCGTCTGCTTCACATACCCTGAAAACGAATGTTCCAAAACGCGTTATAAAAAACAGGATTGTACTGTATCCAGTTGATACACGTAATGTTCAATGACTTAGGAAGCTTTCGGTTCGTTCGATTTTGGTCTAGGATCTATATTTTGCGAACGCAAAGCGGAAACTATGTTTCCCCCGAAACTCGGCGCTCTGGAAGGCCGCTATCCCGCACGAAGGTCGATCCATTTCTGCGCACGTGACCACTACTCCGCCAATACGGAAATGGCGGCGAAAGGAAAAGGAACGCGCTACTCTGGCTTTGCAAGCAGAGCCGATACAGTTACTCTATTTTCCGCAAATGTTGGGCGCCATCTATCGGGAAGGAGGAGAAACGTTTTAGTTGGCCTGCCTTGCGTCCGGTTGTGCTCGCTCCAAGTTATGTTGGCTGTCTGAACGCGGTCGGTAAAAAAATTCAGCGTTTGTTTTTCTTCTATCTAACGCGATCAACTAGTTTACAATTGTTTTCTATGAATGCGTTATCTACGAACGACTTCATCCATTTTGCGGGATAAATAGAGGACGGACTTCACTGTGGCGCCCGTGACGACCTTCGGCACGATTGAAGCTCTTTTGAATGAATGAGAAAGTACAAAGCGTTACATTAAATAAGGTTTCATGTTGTATGCAGTAAAGCCAGTAAGTTAAAAAAAATTGAGACCAAGTTACAGTAAATAGAAACCTTTTTGAATAGCGTCGAATTTGTTTAACCTGCTCGTAATTTTTAATTTTCAAGAAGTACTCTCATAAATGCCAAGGCTCACTCTAAAACCGTCCTAAAAGCTTGGCGCCTTCACGTACCAATCTCAAATTTTCATCAAACATGCATGTTTTTGGTGAACTTAAGCTTCGGGAATTTAAGAGCGTAGCTCTATTTCACTCAAAAATGAGAAAAACAAACTTGCCTGGGTCACCGGCGGACGCGTTCAGGGACGACAAAGTCATTTGCGAACACCGTTTGCCCTGTCAAGTTTGTTGGTCTCGTTTTTGTTTTTTTTTTACTGGAGGGGAGCTGCACTTCGAATTTTACATGGTTAAATGCACCACTGAAATACATATTTGATGAATATTTTAGATTTTCACGTGCAGCCGGCAATTTCATAGCAAGTGTCGGTAATTATGTCACCCAACTTCCAGCTATAGCTGTGTCACTGTAGGTACTGAAGAAAAAAATAAACACGAAATCGGTTACACCTTTCTGCTTTGAGTCTCGCGAGTGTAAACAATGTTGCTAAATAATTTGTTTACTTGATTCAAAACAAGAAGACAACAAATAAGGTCGGTTACTTCCTCTTCCTTATTTAACCACAAGAACAGCTGATGCGGTCGTGGAGAGGAACAGTTGCTCCCGTTTCTTTCCTGGTGTGCACATAGCAACAAACTGTGCAACATAGCCGCTTTACCTCAATGTTTTGTGATTATTTGTTAACCGCGGGAAATTCCAATGTTTACAACAACCATAAAGCACACAGGCGGTTTGCGTAGCAACGCGAGATCGCCACTTTAGCAAGCAAAAAAATGCGCCACTCAAACGCACCGTTTTATAAGCGCGCACTCCGAGGCGTTCGCTCTGCGTGGCGCATAAGGAACACGACAGAATACCTAACCAATCTGCTGACTTGTATTTAGACACCGATATTAAAATAAAGGAACCAAAACGTCAAGCTTCTCTGAAGTGGCAAATGCAAACGCGGGGGCTGACATGTCTTTACTAAGCAATAAAAAAATAAAAGAACAGATATATGAACCTGAAGTGGCAACTGCAAACGCGAAAGCTGACTTGCATTTACACCCCATTAAAAATAAAGGAACGAAAACATAAATCTGCCTTGAAAAGGCAACTGCAAACGCGAAAGTACTTTGAAGGCTGCCTTTGCGAGCCGCCCACAGTTGCCGGTTCGTTGGGTGCCACAGTTGCCGAATCCACAGTTGCCGGTTCGTTGGGTGCGGGCTAGTAGATGGAAACCCGATGAAACTTAAACCGTGTACACTAAAACTTTTTACACCCTTAAGGGTGTACATCAGTTTGTCCCAGAGCTCACACCCTTAGGGTGTTCAGCCAAACACCCTTCATAATGGGTGCTTGCCAAACACCCTTGGTAAAGGGTGCTTGGCATGGAATGGGCGCCCGCTGGCGTGGCCCAGTGGATGCTGGGCCACCCCAGCCAATCCAGCGCCGGGAGAGTATCATGCAATGTTTTGGTTATGTGGAGTTCAAGCTCACATGACACTCTCTCGATGCTGGATTAGCTGGTAGCGTCCGCCGCGCTCGGACCAAAGCTGCAATGAAGTATAGGCCCCAGTAAATATTTTATAGGAATGTGTCCAATACACATATCAGAACTTGTAAATTGTACAAAAATCATATAAGGTATTGCATATTCTTATTATATGATCCTCAGCTTATCATGTTTACTAAACACACTTACTTTTTTCAATTGGGGGGGATTGCCACATCACCACATACAAGGCACGTGATGAAGAAATAAGGAGTAACATTGAACATAACTCACTTCATGAAGAAGTAATACAAAGGAGCTCCTGGCAAGCCACATCATAACCATGAGGGCAATTGGTAGTGCTTCCGGTGCCCCCCTTTCTCCAACTCCAAGTGAGCAAGCAGTGGCCCCAAGCATCGTACTGCACGGCTAAACCATCGTTATAAGCATCATGGGCTGTTACAAACGAAGCATGTGGAGCTTTCCTGTTTGGAGATCAAGTGGCAAGTTTTGTCTCTGAGGATTGCAGGAAACACGCTTCACTTATCACTTATCTCCTTATGCGCATCTGTTTACTAATTGGAAGCATGGTGGTCTAGCCCTTGACTCAACCACAGCAGTATCTCAGTAAGTGAAGCTCATTATGACATTAATTAGAATGTGTTAAATGGAACATTTATTGCATCCTAAAGGACAAATGAAAAATACAATGTATGCCATTCCTTGACATAAACAATGCCATCTGCCAACATGTAATGAAAAATATCACAGAATTCTCACGTACAAGGAAATTTATAAAGTTCTGGAAGACGACTAGGCACCTCGCCTACAGGAGGTCGGCATAAGTTATCCCAACATTTAAAGACCGAAAAAGAAAACATGCCTTCATAAAACCTTCTATCATTCGTTGTGTGAGAAAAATAAAAATTAACCTGATAATACTGGCGAAAAAAGTGCACTATACATGAAAAATACAATGTATGCCTTTCCATGACATAAACAATGCTATCTGCCAACATGTAATGAAAAATACCACAAAATGAACTTGCACTTTAAAACAAAAAAGCAAATGTTTCAGTATAGAAGACGCTATACTCTCGCAAAGTTCTGGAAGATGACTAGGAATGAGGAACCTGCACAGCTAAATTATAAGCACCTCGCCTACAGGAGGTCGCCATAAGTTATACATCTAAAGACAGAAAAAGAAAACATGCCTCCATAAAACCTTCTATCATTTCTTCTGTTAGCAAAATAAAAATTAACCTGATAATACTGTCGCGAGAAGTGCAATATACACATACAGGGTGTTTCACGAAAATTGGACTAAATTCGATATTGCGAAAACTACAAGTCGCAACATAAAAAGGCTTGTGTCGTTTTGGTCCTGGGCCAGAAGCCTAGTTAGGAAAATGATTAAAAACCTGGATAATTAGATTGTTATTATTTTAGAGTAATTGACTTTTTAATATTGTGTTTAAGGGCATGGTTGCAATTAGAAAATTGCTCAGCATCATCGAAAAACACTAAATCATTAAATTGCAGAAGGATAGAACGCACACGCAGCATTTTACGGCTTTTTGAAAAACCATACAAATTCGACTGGTTTTAAGTTTCGGTTTGCAATCAGAGCACATCTCGGCCCCGATTGCACCGCGCCCCGTGGAGAAATGGCGCAACCAACGCAGCAGAGGCTGGTTGCACCATTTCTCCACGGGGCGTGGTGCCGTCGGGGCCGAGATCCGCTCCAATTGCAAACCAAAACTTAAAACCCGTTGCATTTGTGCGGTCTTTCAGAAAGTCGTAAAATGCTGCACGTGCCTTCTATCCTTCTGCAATTTGTTGATTTAGTGTTTTTCAATGATGCTGAGCAACTTTCTAATTGAAACCATGCCCTTAAACACAATAATAAAAAAGTTTATTGCACGAAAATAATTAACAATTTAATTATCCCGGACTTCAATAATTTTCCTAAATAGGCCCTGGGCCCAGGACCAAAACGACACAAACCCTTTTTGGTTGCGACGCGTAGTTTTCGAAATATCGAATTTGTCCACCTTTCGCGAAACACCCTGTATAACCTCCCGAGACCCTGCGTCCACCAGTGTAAATAATGGGTTTTGAATTGTTGTTAAAAAAAAAAGAAAAAAAAACAAAAAAAACGTCACCGCACACAGGAAAGGATGCATGTCCACCGTCATGGACATAGTCTGTGCTGCCATCTGGAGGAGTGTTGAGCAAACAGCACTGAAAACTGGTTGCTCGCTGTTCCAAATGGCGACCTGCAGCACTCGCACGTTCTATAGGCGACGCCAAGGTATGTAATCAGTTAACGTGATTTACACAAACGAAGGCTGTGTTAATTTATATTTCTAGAGCTCTTGAAAGTTCACAGATGGTTATTAATGCCTAATATTTACAACAGTTTTAGCATGGGTTGCAGTAGTCGCTTGTCAAACTGTGTGTCTACGTGGGTGGACGCTGGGGCCCAAAAACTTATGACATGAATTTCGTGATGACCATGTTTTGCTCGCCATCAATGTGAAACACTCGCGAAGTGAAAACAATTGGTTTGATTGATTGTGTTCAATTTTTCAGGACTAACAAGTCAGGAAGTCAGGCTGATGCCATTTTATAAAGTTTGAGCGGTGCCACAGGATCCGCGCAAGAGAGTCAAGCCGCTGCCAAGCTTGCCAGTTCGGATGGCACAGGCACTTCACATGCCAAAGAAAGACGACATCAAGAATGCTACACGGTGCAGGAACCCTGGCTGCTCAAAGAAAACTCAGCACTGTTGCACGTCCTGTGATATCTACCTTTGCACTGAAACTGACTGGCACTGCTTCTTTGATTTTCGTACCAAGAAACGAGCCTCATTTCTTGACCGGTATCACTCCAGTTTCGCCATTCTTCTGCCCAAAACCTAGCTTGTAAAAATTAACTCATAAAATGTTGAATAAAATATGTGTTCATTTTCCTTACTTTAACTGCAGAGTCCCACTGTCCTGTGGGTGGGCATCCATTTTTACAGAGCCTGCAAACTAACACTGCAAAAAAAAAAAAGTCAGAAATGCTCAAACTGACCCGTAACGAAGCAGTTAATGCGTGTGTGGTTGAAACACAAAACATTGCTTCAACCACACACCTGCCTGCAAACTTTGTTTAAAAATTTAATTACCACTGCCCTCGGAGTTGTGTGGCTCATGCCGAGAAAAAGCCTCTCCAGGGTAACCAGCATGTTGAAGGCCTTCCTTTCATACTGTATACTGAACAACCAATAGGCTGCCAGCAGCATACACAGTCCCTCCTCGGCATTGAAAACGGAGAACAACCTCTCACGATCAACAACCAAGTGAAAGAAGTCTGCATCCTCCAGGTCTTGCCCACTGTACAGGACACACGGTGTCGGTGGGATGTTCTCATCCTGCATTAGGTAAAAGGAAAAAGCACAACATATTTTAATGTAGAAGGCCAAAACACGTTTGCTCTCGTCAACTGCTATTATTCGCTGCAGTTCAGGCCATGAGCATTGCTTATGTTTGAACAAGTAACCGGCGATATGTAAAACGAACGAGGAATTACAATCGGGGAAACATCACAACATGAAAATATTGCTATATAATCTTAGAGACACTTTTGAGTATCTCTAGTTCTGTACGAAAATGTATTTGTGAAATCTATTTGTATTTCAACAGTGAAATACTTCGGCGATGCATTATGATACGCTGCTAGAATTGCGTATCTTATTACATTTATTGTTGGAAATGAGTACAGGTTTGGAGATAAAAAAAAATAGAAGCCACGCCAAAAATCTGACGCATCACTGGTTTGTTTTCACAATGAGTGAGTTTTTGCTTTGCTATCACATCTCGCTTTAACAGTGGCCGGCTATCTTTCTGCAGACAGCAGCCGTCCTGTGTACATCTGAGGTTATTGTTTGGGTAAGAGGACACCAAAAAACGCACAGATGAGAAACAATACGTGACACCGCTTTGTCAGGCGGTGTCATCGGTCGCCAGTGTTCATTGGGTGCGATAATGGGTTCCTTATCGGTATCAGCGAACATAGCCAAGGGCAGGCAAGTTTCAAATAGAAAAAGGGACAAACACCAACAGAAAGCGGGGAGCTCAGGTGCTAAAATCTATGTCGGCCACGGAGGCACCCTTCTCACCTCGCCACCCTGCATTTATGAACCATATAGGGCTGCCGACTGACCATAACGGTACATGCTGATATTTGTTCCTTGGACAATGTTAATTTTTTTGCTTCCTCCTCTACACTGTAAAAACCCAAAGATAAAGGTTACAGAAAACAGCATAAATAATATTGTCTTGTATTTAGCTGTAAAAATTAATTTTCTCGAGCTACATTTTATGTACAGTCACCGGCCATATGAGCTCCCCCGTCCGAACACCAACCGGTGCAGCGAAAATCCAGCATGCAGCGGTTGACGGCTGTGGTTTTCAACGGTGGAGGGGGTAATTGCACAAAAACAAGTGCTCGTGATAATATATTTCTACAGCTATCTATGAGACGATGTTGTGTTTGCACCTCGCTGCACCCCTCGAACTCGTGACAGACAAAGGTGTTCTGAAAAAATATACAATGAGCTGTAATACTGTTGAAATTTGGGCTAGTTGGTGAAGCATGTTTACGGCTAAAACAGCGCGAACAATGACACAGGACAGAGGAGATGTACACAGACGGAGCGCTGACTGTCAACTGTTTCTTTTTAAAGAAACGCCCAACGGCGTGGTCACACCAAACAAAAATTACATCCTCAAGCCCCTCAAAAATGCCATTTCACAATCATAAAGATCTATCGAAGGCACGCTAACACAGTTGTCTTTGAACTTGGAAATGTAAAAGGCCTCACATTGCCTCCCTAGTTCGTTGGTGACTGTGTCTTCCCAGGACCGTGGTATCTTCCAAAACCGGAGAACAACCACATCTGTCGCAGTGAACCGCCATATTCCCTGACAGAGATGCTCTAATTGAACACGCGTGTTCACGTAATCTATCATTAATGCAGCGACCGGTCTGGCCGATGTACACTTTTTTACAAGTCAGGGGAATACTGTGGACCCCCCCCCCCCCCCCCCCACGCAAAGAACAAACTTGTTTTTATGCTTCTTATCACATGCGGCCCTGACAACCGATCCCCTCTCCACCCTCGCGCATAATCGTCCCAGCTTGGCCGGTGCTAAGAAAACGACAGGAACATTGTGGCGTTGCGCTACTTTCTTTAACCTCTGCGCCACCTTATGGATATGGGGCACCACCACCGGTTTCAACGTAGACTTCCTACTCATAACTACCTCCGGATATCTCACCCTCCTCAAGAGGCACTTGGCCACACCTACCAGGAGATGGCCAGGATAGCCGCCCTCCAAAAGTTTGTTAGCCTGGCTACAAAAACTCGTCGTCATTTGGTGAGGACATGACTTGACGAGCGACCCCCAAAGACTACTGGATATGATTCCCCTTGTAACTATTTTTGAATGACTCGAGTCGAACGGAAGCACACCTTTCTTCGACCTGGGACAGTAGCACCAACACACGTGGGAGTCCGAGAAAGTTAGCTTAATGTCTAAAAACTGTAGAACACCCCCAACAGGGTCTTCTTTAAGTGACGTATTCCTGTTCAGGTGTGATAGACATAGCCGGAGATTTAGGGAGTGACGTCATCCGTGTATTTAGGTACGTAGATGACTTTTTGGTGTTGTTCCGAACTGGTTCTGGCCGGAACAGAGGGGGTGTGGTTGTAGACATGTTGGACGTGTTCAAGGGTCATGCCAGTGGGTTGAAATTCACCAGGGAAGACCCTGTTGGGGTGTTCTACAGTTTTTCTACAGCTACAAGTTTGTCCCTTGCGTGAGGGGGGGGGGGGGTGGTCTACAGTATTCCCCTGACTTGTAAAAAGTTTACATCGGCCAGACCGGTCGCTGCATTAATGATAGATAACGTGAACACGTGTGTTCGATTAGGGCATCTCCGTCAGGCAATCTGGCGGTTCACTGCGACAGATGTGGCTGTTCTCCGGTTTTGGAAGATACCACGGTCATGGGAAGACACAGTCACCAACGAACTCGGGAGATAACTGGGGCCTTTTACATTTTCAAGTTCAAAGACAAATGTGTCAGCGGGCCTTCGATAGATCTTTATGATTGTGAGTTGGCATTTTTGAGGGGCTTTAACTTGTGACGATCATGTGACGGTCATGAGTCGTGATGTAATTGTTGTTTGGTGTGACCACGCCGTTGGGCGTTTCTTTAAAAATAAACAGTTGACAGTCAGCACTCCGTCTGTGTACATCTTCTCTGTCCTGTGTCCTTGTTCCCGCTGTTTTGCCCGTAAACATACAATGAGCTGTCTGCGTTAAGAGAAGAGCAATCTCGGTGGCCCAGAAGGTAACCTGCGGCTGCTGGATGACTTGATGTAAACGAACCCGGAATTCGCGGGCTTGGAGAGAGGTGCAGAAACTATGATATTAAACTGAAAAGTTAATAATCTGAAATCATTATCCAATTTAAGCCCAAATTCTATGATTCGCACATGCCTATTATTTTCAGTATGAAGCCAAAGGCAAACCAAGTTGTAGTCCGGTGAATTTATTGCCGAATAGAATACATTTTGAGTACCAAACTGGATGCTTTGCTTATGTTTGAAAGGTTGTGATAAAAAATGCAATACCTAATTGGGTGAAAAGCAAAGCTTTGTAAGAATTATGTGCGTGATTACATTCTACAAGTTGTTTTACCTGTAGACACAGCATTCTATTTGATTGCTAACAAAATTTGTAAAAAAGGCCGCGAGAGTTATGTCAATGTCATCTTCACTGCGTGTTCGTAAGACTAGGCGGACATTAGTAAAGGGGATAACCGTCACAGTATGTTGACTAATTGACCAAAATCTGTTAGCTTTGTAATTAATGGCTTTACGGGCCATGTTGCAACTGCAGTGTTAAAAGCCAGTCAATATTAAAGGCTATCCCGATTTAAACAATTCACGAAAAGCCAAGCGGCTTCGAGATAGTCATTGTCCAACTTTTGCATTTTTAATGTCGGATGCAAAAACCGCGCTCAGTTTGAGCTCAAGAATTTGTGCCGTTAATGGTGGGTAGAAGAGTGACATAGTCCTACCAGGCACGTCGTCACTATCTCGACAGTGTGTCCTTGGTGGATGCATCAGCGTCATACTTCCTAGATTGTGAAGGTGCGTTTGAAGCCACCACGTCCGCACAACATCCTGACATCTTCTGAGCGCAAGATTTTGGAATTGGGTGACGAAAAGACAGATGTTTAGCACTGAATATCTCGAAACTTGTTGCCATTCGCAAATTGTGTCAATTGGGTGAGTCTTTAATATTCACTGCATTTGAAACTAGAATTGAAACATGCCCCATAAAAGCATTAATTAAAAATATTATTAAAACCTTTTGGTAAATTAGTTTTGATTAACATACTGCGACGGTCATCCCCTTACCTAATGTCCTCCGAGCCCCACAAACACACAGTGAAGGCGGCATCCAAATAACACTCACGCAGTTTTTTTTTTTTTTTTTTTTTTTAATTAAAATAGAAAGTTTTGTATTGATGTATATATAAATACCAGGTGCATGTGCATGCAGCCGTGCACCATCCCACTATAGAGGTCCACTTTTCCTAACGTACAATTAAATAAAGCTGGACAAGGCCAGTTTTACATAAACCCCCAGCGCGGCATGTACCAAGGTCCGCCAGAAATGATATCTTACCTCATAGAACACTCTGTGCAGCTTGAAGAGAGCGGCTTGCAGTCTTTGACGGTGGGTCTACCCGCTTGGTTCAGCTGGGACCTGCAATAAATTTAATACAGGTTGCCAAACACAACAATGAGAAAGCCAGTAATACATCAGCCTACAGCACGACATGTGCCAAGGACCGCTAGAAATTCTCGCCCACCTCATAGAACACTTCATGCGACAAAACCCTGCATTAACGACCGATTCAACTTTGTATAAATGTTGCAGAAAAATATGGATCTATATTCAGCTGTGTCGAAACACGTGATCTAATGTAATAATTGTGTGTCCTTATAGAACACTACTCAAATATTTTTGACTAAAGAGAATGATCACAAGTATATACTGAAAGAATCAGTAACAATGATGAAACCTAGAAATCTGTTGAATGCCTTCCCTGTGTTTTGCCATAGAGTGGAGGAAGTTTCTTGGTCTATATTTATTTTAGAAACAGGCATGATGTCAGTCTGTTCTTTTTTTTTTTTAATCTTGATGTTGTGCATGATATTTTTATTTCCTAGGTTGAAAGCTGGAGGGCATTCCCTGTTGTTTGTTTAATCGCATTTACCCAATGTTAGTAGGTTGCTTCTTTGCATTTACTGTCCTTGGGTATATTAGGGGTTGTGAACAGTATAATGCTGTAAAGTCCAGGAAGAAATTCTTTTTGTAGAGGGGTGGTAAGCAGAAGAGAAGTTATAAAGAGTGACGCCATGTCTTCTTCTATGTTTCCACTTTTGGGTCGCCTATTAATTTTTTGTCTATTAAAAGTTCTCAGCTATGTTTGACACTTCTCTGCGTTTGTGTCATCCTTCAGAGAACCAGTCTTGAATAAATTATTCGTGCTTAGCCTGTATAGCTAGCTCGCACCCTCAATTTCGTTTATTAATAAATGACTGTAGGATTCAACTGTAAGCACAGTGTTAATGCATACAAATAAATGGCAGCATACTTGTGTTGACTAGTGCTGATGATTGGACCAGTTGGTAGCAAAAATTAAAAAGAAATCATGAAGAATATGGGAACAGAGAACACGAACGCAACACAGTGCTGTGTTGATCTCCTCCTTGTCCGTGCGATTCACACTCTGTGATTTTAATAATATATATATATTTTTTTTTTTATATTTACTGCTTGGTATAGTAATCTGTATCGGGGTTCAATGGGACAACCCACCTGCCATTGCATTCACTTTAGGGCAGCTCCCCTTCCTCATGGTGCCATCGTTGAGGAAGTGCTGGAACGGCGTCACTCTCACTCTTGTGGTGCAGTTTCCCAGGCTCCCATAGGTTGCACGCTGCCAGTCAAACTGAGTCAGGCTTGCCAGCCCTGCAGGAAACGTCAATTCCACTCTTTTAGATGTAGACACCCACGTTTTGCGTGTACCTGAAAGAAGCTCTAACAGAGAGGAAACAATATGATTGGCCTT
>JABSTQ010000615.1:0-25761 GCA_013358835.2 Ixodes persulcatus
GCACTGCTAATATTGGGGCCATAAGAAGCTCCACCTCCAGAACGCCCTGAGGGTTCGAAAAAAAGAACTGCCAGAGAAAGTTTTTGAATTTTGCATGATAATCCCGTGTTTTCGTAATGCAGGTATCTGAAACCCTATACGCTGTTTCAGATATCTGCATCTACAGCAAGCAAAAGGACAGGAGACTGAGGAAACGAAGCACACGAGTGCACTGCTAATATTGGGGCCATAAGAAGCTCCACCTCCAGAACGCCCTGAGGGTTCGAAAAAAAGAACTGCCAGAGAAAGTTTTTGAATTTTGCATGATAATCCCGTGTTTTCGTAATGCAGGTATCTGAAACCCTATACGCTGTTTCAGATATCTGCATCTACAGCAAGCAAAAGGACAGGAGACTGAGGAAACGAAGCACACGAGTGCACTGCTAATATTGGGGCCATAAGAAGCTCCACCTCCAGAACGCCCTGAGGGTTCGAAAAAAAGAACTGCCAGAGAAAGTTTTTGAATTTTGCATGATAATCCCGTGTTTTCGTAATGCAGGTATCTGAAACCCTATACGCTGTTTCAGATATCTGCATCTACAGCAAGCAAAAGGACAGGAGACTGAGGAAACGAAGCACACGAGTGCACTGCTAATATTGGGGCCATAAGAAGCTCCACCTCCAGAACGCCCTGAGGGTTCGAAAAAAAGAACTGCCAGAGAAAGTTTTTGAATTTTGCATGATAATCCCGTGTTTTCGTAATGCAGGTATCTGAAACCCTATACGCTGTTTCAGATATCTGCATCTACAGCAAGCAAAAGGACAGGAGACTGAGGAAACGAAGCACACGAGTGCACTGCTAATATTGGGGCCATAAGAAGCTCCACCTCCAGAACGCCCTGAGGGTTCGAAAAAAAGAACTGCCAGAGAAAGTTTTTGAATTTTGCATGATAATCCCGTGTTTTCGTAATGCAGGTATCTGAAACCCTATACGCTGTTTCAGATATCTGCATCTACAGCAAGCAAAAGGACAGGAGACTGAGGAAACGAAGCACACGAGTGCACTGCTAATATTGGGGCCATAAGAAGCTCCACCTCCAGAACGCCCTGAGGGTTCGAAAAAAAGAACTGCCAGAGAAAGTTTTTGAATTTTGCATGATAATCCCGTGTTTTCGTAATGCAGGTATCTGAAACCCTATACGCTGTTTCAGATATCTGCATCTACAGCAAGCAAAAGGACAGGAGACTGAGGAAACGAAGCACACGAGTGCACTGCTAATATTGGGGCCATAAGAAGCTCCACCTCCAGAACGCCCTGAGGGTTCGAAAAAAAGAACTGCCAGAGAAAGTTTTTGAATTTTGCATGATAATCCCGTGTTTTCGTAATGCAGGTATCTGAAACCCTATACGCTGTTTCAGATATCTGCATCTACAGCAAGCAAAAGGACAGGAGACTGAGGAAACGAAGCACACGAGTGCACTGCTAATATTGGGGCCATAAGAAGCTCCACCTCCAGAACGCCCTGAGGGTTCGAAAAAAAGAACTGCCAGAGAAAGTTTTTGAATATTTCATGATAATCCCGTGTTTTCGTAATGCAGGTATCTGAAACCCTATACGCTCTTTCAGATATCTGCATCTACAGCAAGCAAAAGGACAGGAGACTGAGGAAACGAAGCACACGAGTGCACTGCTAATATTGGGGCCATAAGAAGCTCCACCTCCAGAACGGCCTGGGGGTTCGAAAAAAAGAACTGCCAGAGAAAGTTTTTGAATTTTTCATGATAATCCCGTGTTTTCGTAATGCAGGTATCTGAAACCCTATACGCTCTTTCAGATATCTGCATCTACAGCAAGCAAAAGGACAGGAGACTGAGGAAACGAAGCACACAAGTGCACTGCTAATATTGGGGCCCTAAGAAGCTCCACCTCCAGAACGCCCTGAGGGTTCGAAAAAAAGAACTGCCAGAAAAGTTGTTATAGACGTTGAGCGAGCCGGGGTCGGGACAGCAACTGATAAAAGTTTATTCGGCGATATCTTATATACACGAGTTGAATGCAGTATGGTCACGTGGCTTACGTGCGTCATAAAAATATACAAGTAACATATTTTGCTGAGTCATTACAGTTCCTCCCTTTTTTAGTTTAACTTAACACCAGTTTTGTAACTAGTTATTGCTAGCATCATAGCGGACGACTGGTCGTCGAGTCCGTGTCGATCTTCGTAGTTGGGGTACTTCGGGTGCCGAAACTTCCGTCGGACTCGTACTTGGAAGTCTTGGTGGTCGACTCGAGGTAGGTGTTCTGGACTCCGTGTCCTGGAAGGCGGATGCAGGAGGAAGCCTGACGTGGTAGTCAGGAACACGTTGGGATGACTCCGTCTGTGCCCACGAACGTCTCAGCTGGTTGCGGTGTCGGTGCCGAACCTCGCCACTCGCCATTTGCACCAAGTAGGAAACTGGCCCCTTGACTGCGATGACCTTGGCCGGTTTCCAACGGGGTCCTGGAACGAAACTTCTTGCATACACAGAATCGCCCTTACTGAACCTTTGAACTACAGGGCGAGGCGAATCAGGATCTCGTAGACGATCTGGGTGCAGCTTGTCGAGTGCAGAGCGCAATCGTCGACCCATCATTAATTCTGCTGGACTTTTCCCTGTGACAGAATGCGGAGTTGCATGTTGCTTCCACAAGAACCGCGATATCTTGCACTGCGTGTCGCTCCCTGCCTGCTTCTTCAATGACTCCTTAACTTCCCTCACCATTCGCTCGGCTCTACCGTTGCTCGATGGGTGATAAGGCGCTGTAAACACCGATCGTACCCCGTTCATTTTCAAAAACGTTTGCATCTTCTCGCTCGTGAACGCTGTTCCATTATCGGAGACGATAACGTCTGGGACGCCATGAGTACTGAAAAGCTTGCGTAATACTGTGATTACTGACGTTGACGCCATGGAAGGCACGATTTCCACTTCGGCCCAGTTAGAATATGCATCAACCACGACAAGAAAAACTTCTCCTTTATCTGGCCCAGCGAAATCAATGTGTAATCGACTCCACGGCTGATCTGGTTTTATCCAAAAATGAACAGGTGCCTTAGCATCACTCTGGCGGTTGCTTTGGCATCTGTCGCACCGACGTACGAAATCTTCGATTTCCTGATCCATTTTCGGCCACCACATAAGTGATCTCGCAGATGCCTTCATAGCTGTCATGCCAGGGTGGTTTGCATGCAATAGCTCGAGAACGGCTTTTCTTGCAGCTTCAGGTATTACTACCCTGCTACCCCACAGGATACAGTCGCGGTGTAAAGACAATTCAGCCTTTCTCACCTCGTACGCAGCATAGGTATCTACTTTTGTTGAAGGCCAACCCGAAAGGATCCAGTTCTTGACTCTGGACAGCACAGCATCCTTCTTTGTCAAGTCCGCTATGTCCGTCGCTCGCAGTGGTGGGAATTCTATGGCTTCTAAGAGCAAGACGTCACCAGGTGGTTGCGACTCGTCACCATGGCCTGGTTTTGGAAGCCGGCTTAACGCGTCAGCGTTTCCGTTGCGTGGCCCTGGGCGATGCTCGATGCTGTAGTCGTATGCGGCTAGCAGTAGAATCCAGCGCAGCATCCTTGGAGACACTACTTCCGGTATGCGCTTGTCCCTGTTGAACAATCCGAGGAGTGGCTGGTGATCCGTTAGTATGGTGAACGAGCGTCCTGCCAGGTACTGATGAAATTTTTTTACGCCGTACACCACCGCTAAGCCCTCTCTGTCTATTTGAGCGTAGTTCCGCTCGCTTGATCCCAACGTTTTGGAGGCATAGGCTATCGGTCGCTCTGTTCCATCAGCTTCCCGGTGTGCCAAAACCGCACCAACTCCGACTGGTGATGCGTCGCACGACAATACGACCGGTCGCTGCGGATCATACGGAACGAGAACTGCGTCTGAAGCTAACAGTTTCTTGAGATCACAAAAGGCTTTCTGATGCTCACGATTCCACGACCAGGCGCTGCCTTTATCCAGTAGACGATGCAGGGGCTCTGCAAGTTCCGCCTTGCCCTTGAGAAAACGGCTGTAGAAATTTATCAGTCCAAGAAATGACTGAAGCTCCTTCTTTGACGAGGGCGCCGGCGCTTCGTGGATCGCTTCTGTTTTGCTCGGACTAGGATGAACTCCGTCGGCGTTGATTAAGTGGCCCAAGAATTCTATGCTCGTCTGGCTGAATTCACACTTTTCCTTGTTCACCCGAAAGCGCGCGTCCTGCAGGCGAGTCAAACTGCTTCTAGCCTTTCCCCGTGCTCTTCTTGCGTGTTTCCCGAGATCAAGATATCGTCTAGATAAGCTTTGACGCCCGGGATGCCTGCCAGCAGCGTGTCGATGACTCGTTGGAAAAGCCACGGCGCGACGCTGATGCCAAACGGGAGTCTGTGTACCTTGTACAGGCCTTTCATCGTGTTCACCGTGAGCACTTCTGCTGACGAGTCATCCAGCACCAGCTGCTGATACGCCTGAGCAAGGTCAAGCTTCGTAAAGTAGTTGCTGGAGCCCAACGTGGAAAGCACCTCATTTGTAGTCGGCAACGGGTAGACGCTGCTTTTCACAGCCTTGTTAACTGTGCTGCGGTAATCACCGCACAATCGTAAAGATCCATTCTTTTTTCTTACGACAACAATAGGCGTTGCCCACGTCGCAGATTGTACAGGCTCCCACACTCCTTGCTGTACTAGGCTGTCAATCTCTTTTGCCACGTCGTCCTTCAGCGCAAACGGTACTGACCTGCTTTTTAGAAAGACTGGCTGCGCTTCTTCTTTCAGGTCTATGTGCACCGGATCATGATTGCAGCCTGGCAAATCCTTTGAAAACACTTCTGAAAAGCGCTCAATGACATCTGCGCTACTTGTTAGGTTCTTAATTCCTTCAATCGTAATGCCCAAAGCTTTAAACCAGCTTCTGCCAAGGAGGCTGTTTCCTTGTTTCCGTACTACAAGAAGAGGCAAAGTAGCGCTGCGTTCTTTGAAGTTGACACGAACCATTGCTTTCCCTACTGTCAGTAGTGGTTCTTTTGTCCAAGTCACTAGTTGAGTGCCAGTGCTCTCAAGTGGAATTGGTTGGCGACATTCTAACGCACGAAACGTGGCTTCACTCACAATAGAGCAAGACGCTCCCGAGTCAACTTCCATGCTGACTTCCTTCCCTTGTATCAAGACAGAGACAAGGAACTTTTTTTGTTCCTCCACTTCACTCACAGAAAATAGCTCTTCTACTTCGGAAAGCTGTCTACTTATCTTGTCCGACTTTCGCTCTTGCTTTTGTTCCGACTTTCGTTCGCGACCTGCCGTTTTTTGTTTGTTAGATGGCGACGCCCTTCTTGAACGACAAGCCTTAGCGATATGCCCCGTTTTATGGCAGTGATAACATATCGCCGATCGAAATGTGCAACTTGCTGAAGAGTGCTTACCATTGCAGCGGTAGCAGATAGCATGTTTTGGCGACGCCCCTTTTGTGTGCGTTGAGTGGACCGTTGGGTTCGCTGGGCTGCTTGCGTCGTCGCCGGCTTGACCCCTGATTTCTCGTTGTTGCTGATGTGTTGCTTCTGCTGTCACGGCCATGTCGTAGGCTGTTGCGAAGGTCAGCTTGCTTTCCGCCTCTGCTAGTAGTCGTTGCTGGACTGCTTCATCTCGGATGCCGCAGACAAAACGGTCTCTCATCATCACGTCCAGTGGCAGTTCTTTGGTGCCAAAACCGCAGTCTTCAGCTAGCTTTCGAAGCGCTGTAACGTAGTCTGGGACGGACTCACGTTGTTCTTGGTTTCTTTTGTAGAAGAGAAATCTTGCGTAGAGGACTGATGGCTTCGGGTGCACATGCTTACGGACAGCTTGCTTGAGGTCTTCGTAAGACGTAGCTGTTGGTCTTGCGGGCTTGACCAACGTTACGATGAGACTGTACGTTTCTGCTCCACAGGAGCTGAGTAGCACGGCGCGTTTTTCATCGTCCGTCGACAACTTGTTCGCCACGCAGTACATCTCTAGACGTTCCACGTACTCGTCCCACGATGCCTTCGTACCGTATCGGTACTCCCCGATGCCGTTGACGGCCATAGCGCCGCGTATGCAGGGTAAGGCCCTGCCGGTCCGTCTGCCTCGTCGCCAATTGTTATAGACGTTGAGCGAGCCGGGGTCGGGACAGCAACTGATAAAAGTTTATTCGGCGATATCTTATATACACGAGTTGAATGCAGTATGGTCACGTGGCTTACGTGCGTCATGAAAATATACAAGTAACATATTTTGCTGAGTCATTACAAAAGTTTTTAAATTTTGCATGATAATCCCGTGTTTTCGTAATGCAGGTATCTGAAACCCTATACGCTGTTTCAGATATCTGCATCTACAGCAAGCAAAAGGACAGGAGACTGAGGAAACGAAGCACACGAGTGCACTGCTAATATTGGGGCCATAAGAAGCTCCACCTCCAGAACGCCCTGAGGGTTCGAAAAAAAGAACTGCCAGAGAAAGTTTTTGAATTTTGCATGATAATCCCGTGTTTTCGTAATGCAGGTATCTGAAACCCTATACGCTGTTTCAGATATCTGCATCTACAGCAAGCAAAAGGACAGGAGACTGAGGAAACGAAGCACACGAGTGCACTGCTAATATTGGGGCCATAAGAAGCTCCACCTCCAGAACGCCCTGAGGGTTCGAAAAAAAGAACTGCCAGAGAAAGTTTTTGAATTTTGCATGATAATCCCGTGTTTTCGTAATGCAGGTATCTGAAACCCTATACGCTGTTTCAGATATCTGCATCTACAGCAAGCAAAAGGACAGGAGACTGAGGAAACGAAGCACACGAGTGCACTGCTAATATTGGGGCCATAAGAAGCTCCACCTCCAGAACGCCCTGAGGGTTCGAAAAAAAGAACTGCCAGAGAAAGTTTTTGAATTTTGCATGATAATCCCGTGTTTTCGTAATGCAGGTATCTGAAACCCTATACGCTGTTTCAGATATCTGCATCTACAGCAAGCAAAAGGACAGGAGACTGAGGAAACGAAGCACACGAGTGCACTGCTAATATTGGGGCCATAAGAAGCTCCACCTCCAGAACGCCCTGAGGGTTCGAAAAAAAGAACTGCCAGAGAAAGTTTTTGAATTTTGCATGATAATCCCGTGTTTTCGTAATGCAGGTATCTGAAACCCTATACGCTGTTTCAGATATCTGCATCTACAGCAAGCAAAAGGACAGGAGACTGAGGAAACGAAGCACACGAGTGCACTGCTAATATTGGGGCCATAAGAAGCTCCACCTCCAGAACGCCCTGAGGGTTCGAAAAAAAGAACTGCCAGAGAAAGTTTTTGAATTTTGCATGATAATCCCGTGTTTTCGTAATGCAGGTATCTGAAACCCTATACGCTGTTTCAGATATCTGCATCTACAGCAAGCAAAAGGACAGGAGACTGAGGAAACGAAGCACACGAGTGCACTGCTAATATTGGGGCCATAAGAAGCTCCACCTCCAGAACGCCCTGAGGGTTCGAAAAAAAGAACTGCCAGAGAAAGTTTTTGAATTTTGCATGATAATCCCGTGTTTTCGTAATGCAGGTATCTGAAACCCTATACGCTGTTTCAGATATCTGCATCTACAGCAAGCAAAAGGACAGGAGACTGAGGAAACGAAGCACACGAGTGCACTGCTAATATTGGGGCCATAAGAAGCTCCACCTCCAGAACGCCCTGAGGGTTCGAAAAAAAGAACTGCCAGAGAAAGTTTTTGAATTTTGCATGATAATCCCGTGTTTTCGTAATGCAGGTATCTGAAACCCTATACGCTGTTTCAGATATCTGCATCTACAGCAAGCAAAAGGACAGGAGACTGAGGAAACGAAGCACACGAGTGCACTGCTAATATTGGGGCCATAAGAAGCTCCACCTCCAGAACGCCCTGAGGGTTCGAAAAAAAGAACTGCCAGAGAAAGTTTTTGAATTTTGCATGATAATCCCGTGTTTTCGTAATGCAGGTATCTGAAACCCTATACGCTGTTTCAGATATCTGCATCTACAGCAAGCAAAAGGACAGGAGACTGAGGAAACGAAGCACACGAGTGCACTGCTAATATTGGGGCCATAAGAAGCTCCACCTCCAGAACGCCCTGAGGGTTCGAAAAAAAGAACTGCCAGAGAAAGTTTTTGAATTTTGCATGATAATCCCGTGTTTTCGTAATGCAGGTATCTGAAACCCTATACGCTGTTTCAGATATCTGCATCTACAGCAAGCAAAAGGACAGGAGACTGAGGAAACGAAGCACACGAGTGCACTGCTAATATTGGGGCCATAAGAAGCTCCACCTCCAGAACGCCCTGAGGGTTCGAAAAAAAGAACTGCCAGAGAAAGTTTTTGAATTTTGCATGATAATCCCGTGTTTTCGTAATGCAGGTATCTGAAACCCTATACGCTGTTTCAGATATCTGCATCTACAGCAAGCAAAAGGACAGGAGACTGAGGAAACGAAGCACACGAGTGCACTGCTAATATTGGGGCCATAAGAAGCTCCACCTCCAGAACGCCCTGAGGGTTCGAAAAAAAGAACTGCTAGAGAAAGTTTTTGAATTTTGCATGATAATCCCGTGTTTTCGTAATGCAGGTATCTGAAACCCTATACGCTGTTTCAGATATCTGCATCTACAGCAAGCAAAAGGACAGGAGACTGAGGAAACGAAGCACACGAGTGCACTGCTAATATTGGGGCCATAAGAAGCTCCACCTTGCATAGTCACATGCACCGCAAATCAACTTCTGAACCGCATAAGCGAAGTTGTGTTTTCAACTGAAGCTCGCTCTGTAATTGGCTGGAGAAATCGGCGCCTTCATGTAACAACCTCAAGCTTTCGCCAAAAGTGTTTCATGGTGTAGATTTATCTTGCAAAAGTCTAAGACATCTCAATTCACGTGAAAAGAGCTTGACAATTGCAACAACAAACACTCCAACACAGTCGATTTAGTGTTCCACACTGTAAAATATCGACGTGAATTTTACGTGTCTTTTCCTCGCCAAAAAAGACAGGCACGTTCATCAAATCGAAATGCGAGGTTTGCCTCAATATTTATTTGCCGCGAGAGCCGAGCCTTCGAGACGAGCCGAAATCCCAAGAGTGCAAGCATGCGCAGGTGAATCAGAATAGCCTTAGCGACGGAGGAAACTTTGCTTGAGATAGTTTCGGTTTTACACTGAAAAAGAAAACCTAAAGTTTAGATAAAACTTAAGATTGACTAAATGTTTGTTAATGCTTTACAACATTATTATAGAGACATTAATATTATTAATGCAATATTGATTTGCGTAATTTTGTCTTCACAAAAAAGAAAAAAGACTTGAAAACTGCGCAAGACCATCGCTATTGCAATCAGCTTTCATTGGGCCGCCGTTAAAGTTCCAGAGACTTCGAGCATCGCTTCCTTTTTGCATTTTAGCCCATTTATCGGATAGTTTAGATATCGTCCTTACAAATACCGTGTTCAAGAATAGCAAGAGATAACTGAGAGCTGGGAGACGCTGCGTCTTACCTACGAAAGTAAGTGGCGGACAGTCAATGGCCCACTTGTGTAAGCGCCGGTGAGGAAGATTCTTTTGTTTCTTCAAAGTGCGCCGCTGTTTCAAACTGTGTCGTGTGCCGTGTGCTTGCTAAGCTATGCTTGATTCTAACTAAATGCTCTACCGGGTGTTATTTCGTTATTTGAAAAGACCGTATCTTCTTCAAAACCTATGGGTCTCTCCGCAGGGTGAAGAAGATTCGCGTGCGGCAGAACCGAGGGCCAGCCGAGAGCCTGTTCTGGGCGCCGTCCTACGACGCTCGCCTGACGACGCTTTTGCGGAGCGTTCAAGTGCAGTCTGACGGCAGTTCAAGCAATCACAGGTCATGCTAGATCTGACGTGTAATCCCAACAGCCTCTCGCCACCGTTTCGTTTCATAAAGCGGGAGCGAGAAAAACGTCACAAGAGCGAGCAGCATGATTTCTTGCTTATGCTGATGCCTGTGCCGTAGAGACGCACGGTTTCTTTGCGTATGCCGACGCGGCACGCTTTCCAAGTTTACGATTGTGTGATGTAAATAAAGTGAGTTTGGATGTCACGTTTTTTAGTAGCGGCGAAAGCCGCTACAAAAACAGAGCAGTTAGGAAGCAAAAGCATGAACAAATGCGAAAGGAGCCTGAATATTCGATGGAGTTGAAAGACTACCAACGTACTTACTCGCCCAGTTATTCTTTCTCTTAAAGAATAATAGCCAATAGTAATAAATTAAAAAAATGCCAATGTTTAATTTGTTACAAGTTTGTAATTGATGCAGTACAGCCCTACCCTGCTCTAGCGTTTAATGATATCAGGTAATGTGTAAATGTATAGGAGAGTTCACCGCAACCATTTAAGTCTGACCCATTATACTGAATCTCTTCTCTAAAAGCTCGAAGTTATATAAAAATGTGCTCACCATAAATCAAGCCGCACCACTGAATGTACAATAGCGTGTGACTTGTATGTATGCTCTCAGCCAAAGAAAATGATGCATTCAAAAAGGGCCAACCATTTTGTTTCTTCTGTGTTAGAGCTTCTTTCAGGTACACGCAAAATGTGGGTGTCTACGTCTACATGAGTGGAATTGACATTTCCCGCCGGGCTGCAGGCCTGACTCAGTTTGACTAGCAGCTTGAAACCTATGGAAACCTGGGGAACTCCGTCACAAGAGTAAAAGTGACATTCTCCCACTGATCTCTACTATAGGCGGCTGGATGGTGCATCGAGCAGACAGGTATGAAGCCACTGGAAGCCAGCACTTGACAGGAGTTTTAACTTTCCCGAGTGCTGGTTCGAACAGGTTCAGGACGCTGGGTTTTTTCTTGTCATCCCTAGAGAGCCTGCTTGTTGCGGAGTAACAGTGCATGACATGCGGACCCGAGAAGTCTCCTGGGAAGCCATTCGTTGTGAAAATTTTGAGCTCCTAGTTTATCAAGTGTGCGTATGTCCCACGTTCAAACGCCTTATTCTTGGGATTTAATCCAGAACTAATCTCTGCAGCGCACTGGCACATGCGGAGAAGCGCACTGAACAAAGTAAATCCATCGCAGTGGTGACTTTGCGGGCACTTTGAAATGTTCGAATGGCGTAAACGACTTCCTTTTCGCGAGCTCAATATTTCATACATTTTATGAAGTGTTAGTTTTGGGAAAACTTTGCTGGTACAAACTTTCGCAATCAGGAGTAATGTTCAATGCATTCGTATCCATAGGGTTACTTTTTGCATGACCAATTTTAAACAATTTCGATAAACTCGCAAAAACTAAGCCTTCGCAAAAATTAAGTCGTTTACAGTAGTACCCTATTGGAAAGACCAGTTCAAACTAGTACCAGTTTCAAACTTCGTTATTGCTCCAGTTTGACCAGTTTCATAATGGTTGAACTGGTCAAGGTGGTTCGAAATGGTCACACTGGTTGACTGGTCATGGCGGTTGAACTGGACATGTTGGTTGAACTGGTCATTGTGGTTAAACTGGTCACACTGGTTGACTTGTCACGCTGGTTCGACAAAAAATATTTTCATTTGTTCACGCCACCAGAGCGATTCGGAAATCATTATCATACACAAATGTAGACACAATACGCTTACTACAAGCATCAGCTGAACATACATTGAGTGCATACACATACACGGCACATACAAATATCAATACAACAGCACACTAACCCGATCACTACTTCCGAGCTCCGCGTTTCCGTCTTTTATACTGGTCGTTTTGAACGTACGGAATTTCTCCATGACCGCCTAAGCAATAAAAAGTATTCCCAGCATGTTGATTGTTTTCCAGCAATGTCATACCTCTGAGAGTATTTTGAACGGCTCAGGGGATGAATCCCTTAGTAAAAAGTAAACGCTCGATCATGCCGTAATTATTTGAAAGCCAATAAATCTAAGTGAAAAAGCCAATAAAGGAAGTAAGAAAGAGGGGTCAAACTGGTAACCAGTTGGGCCAGGTAGGCCAATCTGGTGACCAGTTTTGTCAATCTGGTTACCAGTTGAACCAGTTCGGCCAGTCTGGTGACCAGTTCGGCGTCTGGTGACCAGCTCGGCCAATCTGGTGACCAGTTCGGCCAATCTGGTGACCAGTTAGGCCAATATGGTGACTAGTCAGGCCAAGCGGGTGACCAGTTAGAAGGCAATCGGTGACAAGTTAGATCAATATGGTTACCAGTTAGACCAGTCTGGCTACCAGTTGCACCAGTTTGATTTCTGTTCGACCAGTCTAACCAGTTCAAATACCGGTTTGACCAGCCCAAATACCAGTCTGACCAGTTAGATTTTCAAACTGGTCTTTCTAATAGGGTATGATTAATCTTCAAACCAATATCAAATACCGTATTATACTAAGCTGCTAAAAGAAAATTTTAATATTAGCACAGCCCTGAAAAATGGCCGTTCTCGGATGTTTTCGTTGTGGCCTTTATCAATATGTATCTGCTTCAAATGTAGCAGCTGCCACCTTGAATCTGGAAAAGGCTATTGTGTGTCGCACATTTTGTTTATGGTGCTTTAGGTTTAAGGTAATAAATGTTGTGCCCTGCAATGAACACTATTACCTGTAGCATAGCCCTCGGCATGCAAAAGAATGCACAGCACCAATGTCTGACATATCAGGCTTTCAGAAATGCTATTTTCCGATTTTCCTCACCCTTGTGTCAGGATGATGTTGTTTCTATCTTGCCTCCCTCACATAGTGGTCCTTAGAGCGAGTTATGTGATGTTATTTCATAGGGTGGCGTAGGGTAATTTTCTCTTCTCTTTTTTACGCAGGATGTAATGGGCCCCAGTGATGTGATTGCTGCGCCAATTGCGCCAAACTGCGCCAGAGGGCTAACCCTGCTATATTCTGCTACATTTTGCCAAAATATGGGTAATCTGCGCCAAGCCTGCACCAAAGGACTAATTTTGGTCGCCTTTCAAAAACGAAACGAAACTGTGTACCATAATTGAGCACGCGTAAGCTAGGTCGCGCAAGCGGCCACCCGACAGAAAGTACCCTGCATGAATCGTTCATTTGGTCTTGCGTGGTTTTTCCCGCCGTCTCTCGTTTCGCGCTCTCGTTGTTTCGCGTCTTTTTAAAAAAATTCAACGATAGACGCGGGCGTGTACACACGCTCCGACGCTAGCGTGCTGGGTACCAGCCATGCCGTCATGTTGCGAAACATAACCTCGTTTTTGTGCGGCGGGAGTTACTTTGTGAGCTGAAGCACTTGCTCCTGAAAGTAACGGCCGTGGGAAAAATATCTTGTAGCGTGAGCTACACTGGCCGAGGTTGAGCATTTTTGCGTGGCTTTCAGAGAGCCGTGCTGCGAAAGCGTGAGGAGCAGTGACGTCACACGGCGCACAGCTGGCGCGCCGGAGCCGCCGCCGCCACGCGCGCCTCGGCGGTCTGTGCATTCCAGAGGAGTGACGTCATAGCCGCGGCAGACGCACTGGCGCCGCCGCGTGCCCCGCTGTGCGCATCCGTTGCGCAGTAGCCAAGTCAGACGCTGCACCGGAGTCGCTTGATAGCGCCTCTCATTTTGTACGCATTAGCTCACGCTACGTATATCCTGGCATAGCCGAGCTAAGCCACCGCAATTGTTTGATCCCTGCCTGCCAGTCACAATGGTCGCGCGACGTCGGATGTTGCCGTCCCCACGTCGCTGCAGATATGGCGCTTTGTAAACTGAGACGTAAGGACTGCCGCATGTTCATCAACATTCCTGTTCTTGTTGCTACTACGAAATTCCCTCTAGCACAAAGACTGCTGTGTCGAAGTATTGATTACCTAGGTTTCTCTCGGTAGGCTTTATTTTGAGAGGGACCACGGTACGTGAAAAATCTGCCGCGAAAGGAAGTTGGTGAAGAGAAGTGAGCTAAAGAAAAGAAGGCAATATCTGCACGCTGAACCCGCACAGCGCGCTTGTTTGTCTCGAGTTCAGTCGTTGCACAAAGCGCTCCAATAATTTTTTGACCCTGGCTCGCGATGTCTTGCATCGATGTGCTGAGGTTCTTTTTTTTTGTGTGTGTGTGTGTGTGTTTAGGCTGTGCCTTGCCTGCCGGCCTGGCAAGCACGTGCCGCTGGACTGTTTTTTGTAGTATGCTGGGCAGTTACATTTTGCATACAATTTTGGAAACCAGAATTGGCGACGGAGCGGAGTGGCATGGTTTCCATCGAACAGCCATGTCCGCTCGCGCGACAATTTCGGATTGCACTGCAGTAGTTACGTGTTTCATCAGTCGGAGATTGCTTCTATTTATTATATAACTAGTCAACCTAATGCTGTGTTATTTACTACTAAGCTGGTCATTTTCGAATGTGTTAACGTATATATTTAATCTGTGTTAACGTATATATTTAATCTATTGCTTTCTTCCGGTTTTTTTCCTAAAGCAATGCAGGGCGCTAAGATGGTCATTTTGTATAAAGGTGGTGATAAAAATATGTTTAAAAATTATAAACCTATTTAATTGTTATCTATTTTCTCAAAGGGTCTTGAGAAAATAATTCATCAGAGACCTTATTCCTACCTAGAGAGACATTCTGTTATTTCTAATAGTCAGCATGACTTTCGTAAGCACCGGTCAACGGAATCAGCGCTCTTAGTACAAAACGAGCAGATCAATGAAACCTTTGAAAACAAGAAACTTATTTTGGGTACATATATCGATTTCTCGAAAGCGTTTGACTTAATTAATCACACAATATTGCTGGCAAAGTTGAAGCGCTATGGTCTTCGTGGAACTTCTCTGAACCTATTTAGACCTTACCTGCAGTACCGTACACAATTCGTTTCCGTTAACAACTATATTTCAACCACTTAAAAAATTGAAACCGGAGTACCTCACGGTAGTGTGCTCGGGCCACTCTTATTTATTATTTTTATTAATGATATTGAAAACAGTGTACCACGGGCAAACATTGTTTCTTATGCTGACGACACAACTATTTTTATTAAGGGCCACACAGCGGATGAAATAGAGAGCACGGCAATAAGAGTCCTTTCAAACATCGATTTGTGGACGAAAGTAAACGGGCTAAAATTAAACGCGGATAAAACTAAATGTGTGTTATTTCGACCACGAAATAGACAAGTACCTTTTTTGCTTCAAATAACTTTAGGATCTTCAACACTTCAAGTGGTAAAGTCGGTAAAAATATTGGGCATTTATTTCACTGAATCGTTGTCATGGAATGAGCACGTTGATTATATACATCAAAAAGTTCGTAAATCTATTGGCCTCCTTTGTAAGAATCGTGATGTCTTTCCAACAAGTGTTAAATTACTTTTATATTATTCTTTGATTTACATTCACTACGTGTATTTCCATTTAGTTTGGGGCCAAACAACGATGGAAAATATAACAAAACTACTACTAACCCCAAAAAGGGTTCTTCGAATTGTCGCAAATGTACCATTCTTGCACCCTTCTCGGGAGCTCTTTCTTAAACATAACGTCATTCCTATTGACCACTTGTACAAATTTCGCCTGCTGGTGATGTATAATACGGCATGAAAACATAATGTTTTTTTTTTTCTTTTTCGCACTGTCAGCTTCGCAAAACTAGACCATAAATATGTCACACGTCTCAGCGAAATTTGTAGCGTTTCAATACCCCGTACGAATTACGGCTTTACATCATTAAAATACGCATTACCATCTTTACTTAATAAACTCGAACCTAATGATATCAGCATCTATGGGACATCAAATCGAATGTTGACAAAAATCATCTTACAGACAGCATAATGTTTACCTCCAGTGCCTGGAGTTTTTGTATCTGTGGTGAAAGTTGTTTCTACTTTAAAAAATATTTATTTTGATGCGTTCAAGCTGAGTGCAACAATGTGAATACTCGTGATTGTGTTTTAGTGCCCATTTTTGAGTTTGTTTTCGTTGTGTTTAAAATGCTGCTTTCCCGCCAAAGTGTGTTAGGGCGCCAGGACCTCGTCAAGCTGCAACCGCAGCTTCTTGTCCTGACGTCCTCCCTTTTTGTACCAACCAGAATGGGAAGTAAAATGCATTATTATTATTATTATAAATTTTTATATGTGAGTTTGGCTCTTATTTACCTATAGCGGGTACATATATATGTATCATTTAACTGAAGCATTGCGAAATGTGTCATGTCGTTCGTATTTCAGTTACACCTTAAAAGACTCCCAGGTGGTTGAACTTGACTATAATTTGTTAATTGCGGCGAGCAGAGTGTCCTTCGTTTGTCCAGCACTTGAAACAAATATTTTTATTTTTCTAGAAATATGTGCTCCAAAAGCAACTTTTGCTGCTACAAAAGCCACTTTTGCTGCTCCAAAACACTGTTTTGGCTGCTGCAAAGGCCACTTTTGCTGCTCCAAAACACTGTTTTGGCTGCTGCAAAGGCCACTTTTGCTGCTCCAAAACACTGTTTTGGCTGCTCCGAAGGTGCTCCAAAATGGCTCAGGAAAACCACATCACTGAATGGCACACCATCATCCGAAGAAAGAGTTTTCAGTGGGGCAGGCTCGGAAATTTGAATAAAGTGATAAGTAGGATTTCTATTTCTGTCTTATCAATTACTAGAAGAACACTGATCATCATGTTTGTAGGCTACAAATGCACACTTTCAGTTGAAAAAATTCAATGTACATTTTTTCTACGGCCTTTCTCACAGTTTCAGAAGACGCTGGTCATTTTCACGAGGAATGTTGGGAAATAGAGCTGCCAAAGATTTCCCCGTAAATTTCACGTACATAGCCGCAAATCAAAATGACGACTTTCCCAGTCAATTTAGGAAAGCGGCAGAACATTATTTTCACTAGGAAAGATTTGGAAATGATTCAATCGTCATTTTCACGCCTATGCTCGCAACGTAAGGAGGCGGCTCCTCATTTTTCTAACAACTTTTCCCACGTAATCTCATAAAATGATTGTACGTTATTTTGACAAGAAATGTTTGGAAATAGAGCTGCTAAGACTTTCCTAGCAAATTTCATGACTCATTTTTAAGAGTGCATCTCCCGACGGTGGTGCGTCTGCATTATCATTAATTAAGTTGTCAACGGCGTTTCTTAACATTTCACAAGAATGGAGCTATATGTCATAAAATTTCACAAGTTGGAATCCAGCCGTTCAAAGAAACACCTATGAAAAGTCAGCTTTTTAAATGCAGGCGCCGATTTTTCTGGTCAATTTTAGACCGTTCTTTTTTATTCAGAACGCCCGACATATACGGCGTCCCAGATAACTCACCATACTTAAAAAATAACGGAGCCTTCTGCAGTAGTGGAATCAACTGTCTGTCGTTGGCATGCGTTTTGCGAAAGTGCACAGATTTTTAATGCGCCTGGTTATTTAAATAACTAAGATTAATTAGCTAACCTTTTAAATAATCGTTTAAGGGCCGAGATGTCAAGTGGAAAGTTGCAGGGCGCATTGGGAAACACCCAATTAAAGTATTTGCAACATAAAACGCTTTCGTGCTTTTTTCCGGCCTTAAAAGAACGCACATTCGCGACGCGCCCGCGCGCCGTGATTTGGGGCAGCGAGTTGTCACGAGGAAGTTCTCGTCTTTCGCGGGCGTTTTTTGAAGGCTAGGAAAAAGGAGCATGCAAAGTGCACCTTGAAAATAGTTTTATTGGATGTTTCTTAATGCGGTCTACAACATTTTAATTCACACCTCGGCCTTTAAACGAAGATTTCAAAAGTTAGCTTGTTAGTCTTAATTAAATAACTAGGCGCACTAAAAATAATTCCGGGAACTTTCGCAAGAGACTTGGTAACAGCGTACAGTTGGTTTCACTCCCACAGAACGCCCCGGTTCTTTTTAAAGTTTGGTGCAAGTCATCTGGGACGCCCAGTATATATGTACTGGTAGTGTACATTTAGTACACTAAAAGTATACATGTAGTGTACTATTCGAACACTTGTGGTATGCTAGCCGTACACTTAAGGTGCACTTATAGTATACTAGAGGTGTACTTGTGGTGTGCTAAAGGTATAATATTTGTTTTAAAGAAGTGTTAAACTAGGACGATTTCGGTATATATTCTAAGTACACTATTAGTATACATTCAGTATACTGATTTTGAAGTACTTTTCACCAAGGGAAGGATCGAACGCTGGGGCGAGACTGACTCCGCTCGCCATGCGGAGTCCTTTATGCACCCGTTAGGGTTTCTGGAACATTGGGCGTACAACTTCCGGGGCGTAGAACAGTCGAAACTCGATCAGACGACAATGTTCTCGAACTTACGAGAATGTCAAGTTGAAATAATAAATAAATGAACATTCCGCTGACTGGAATCGAACCTAGACCTTCCGAGCGACAGTCAGGAGCAGTAACCATTCGGCCACGCAGGCGCTCGCTCGGCGACGCCTGTGGCAATATATGATCGCCGGCGGCCACAATGGGTGCTTCCCTTCACCTCGTCATTGCACCGATGAACTGATGGAGAGGAGGACAGGAGAGCGCACGGCGACGTCAGAACCCGGAGCTCTCGTTGGAATGATTAGTGGGTCGATCTAAGACGCACTTGTCTCCAATGCAGTCGTCGAATGCGTTCGAAGGCGGAACGCCGGCGTTCGGCGTTTGGCTTTCGCGTTCGACAACTGCAGTCGAGAAAAAGGCTTTCCCCACTAATCATTCGAAGCAGAGCTCGGCGTTTGGACTTCCCCTCTGGTCTCCTCGTCTCCCTCAATTTCTCGACGCAGAGCAGACGATGTTTCGGAGCCAAAAGCGCTTCTTTTCTACGGGAATTGACAGTGCATCATTATTTTATTCTACCAAAAATACATAAAACAAATTAAGGGAAAAGAAAACAAAAAAAAAATGTTCTGCCTTTTTATTTACAATTAGTTTCCGCTACATGTCGTCTTCTTTGCACTCTCTGGTTGTTACGCAGGTTTATTGTCTACAACTTTCATTCATGCTGTTTAAGGGTGAAAATCATCTTCGTGATGCACTTAGCTCCCAACGAGCGAGTGAAGGTTGGTCCCTGGTGCAGGGAGTGCAGAGGACGAAAGAGGTCCTTCGACGTTTTCGAGCGGAGTATAATCGGCGCCCTCCGGGCTCCCCTACAATTGCACGCTGGGTCAGGCGCCTCAACGAGGAGTGAAGCCTCCAAAACAAGTAATCGAGAACAATGGTTCTCAGGGCTTCCACTGTCAACTTCCACCTGTCGACGTGTAGAGGACGGCCTACGTCTATCTGCTTTTGCGCCAATCAGACGACTTTGGCTAGCACACGGCCGCCATAGGTAAGAATTTAAGGTTTTTCATTACTAACTTTTACTTAGCCCATACAAAAATGTCCTATGGTCGGCTATAGAAACTTCTTTGTATGGTAGGCTTTAGCAATTTGGCCCAATTAGCTAAAGAATTTTCTATGGCTGTCTTTAGCATTTTTTATGGTCGTCTTTATGGGCCTCTTTAGCTTTGTCCATGGCCCTATCGCTGTGCAGCCATAGCGCTCTTTAGCTTTTCGAATGGTTGGCTAAAGACA
Organism: Ixodes persulcatus; assembly: GCA_013358835.2. Lineage (NCBI taxonomy): Eukaryota > Metazoa > Arthropoda > Arachnida > Ixodida > Ixodidae > Ixodes > Ixodes persulcatus. The sequence continues at coordinate 19,503 of JABSTQ010000615.1, forward strand.
TCTCTATGACTTACCCTATGGCTCTCTTTAACCAGCAAAATCTAAAAAAAAAAAATTTCTTTAAGTTTTCCCGACTTGTGAGCGCTACTAGTAGACATACATACATCTCTGAACACACAGAATACACAGAACACGAGCAAAACACGACCCCACACAACAGCAACAACGCAGCGCCACCGGGCTTGTCTATATATGCTATGTTCGCACTACCTGTATATATGGCAGTCTAATTTTTGAATCCGACTTTGCCGGTGACCCATTATTTGTCACAAAAACACGGAGAGGCGGAGCAAATAGTACTCGTACTTAATACATTATTTGAATTGTCTCTTGGAATAGCCCCCCTCTCTTAATTCAACACCCTGAAAAAAGCAAATGTAGATCATTAGGCTAATTAACTAAAATTTATTAATTATCTTTTTAACAAGTTTGATGAATCACTTTGACAATGCAGTAATGACATGCAGTACACTGGTGCTGAAGATTGCAATCAAGCTATTGCTTGATTGCAGTGTTCGGCGCGAGTGTAATTTATTTTCACTTTTGGGGGGTAATAATTCATTTTAATTGTTGCACAAGTATTTCAATGGATTTTTCAAACAAACAATATTACTGGTTTTCACGACTCGTTGAACAGCAGAGAACATATCTTGGGTCATGGTTTGTCACCGGCATTACAGAAATTCAGTATTGATTTAATTTTCTAACGTGGAGTGTTTTTACTAAAAAGTAAGCGCCGGTAGTGATTTTCTATAGGCGTGGAAAGAAAATTTATTGGTTCTTAGTCTTTAGACTCGGGGCCATAAATTTTTCTATAGACGCATAAAGACAATTTATTGGTTTCCAGTCTTTTAGCTCGGGGCCAACGAATTTTCTGTAGGCGGGTAAAGAACATTTATTGGTTCGCTCTCTTTAGACATGGGGCCATATAATTGTCTATAGGCATCTAAAAAAATTTTATTGGTTCCCAGTGTTTAGACTCAGGGCCATAAAATTTTCTATAGACGGTTAAAGACAATTTATTGGTTTTTAGTCTTTAGACTTGTGGCCGTAGAATTTTCTATAGGCGGGTAAAGAAAATTTATTGGTTCCCAGTCTTTAGGCACAGGGCCATAGATTTTTCTGTTGCTGTCTTTAGCTGTCTTTATGGATTTCTATGGCCGACCATAGAGGGCCATAGGGGGTGATAGCCTGCCATATAATTTCCCATAGACGACCATAGACCATTTTTGTATGGGAGGTAAGCCTTTTCAGTTAAAGTTGTATACGCTTCATGCACGCTCTTCGGCTAACATGGCGAAAACCTTTAGCTTGATATGTTCTGAAACCGACTAATGCTGCCCTTCAAACAGTCATTGGTCCCTTTGACCCACACGGTAGACGTTGAGTCCTTGTTGAGCCTTATTGAGCTCGAATCGAGGCCGTCATAATGAAATGCAGATGAGAGAGGAGCTCTGCCCGCCTGATTTTGGGGGTGAAAGTTCATTCCTTTCTGAAGAAAAAGGATTCCAAGAGTGTTCTCTTTTAGCGGAGGACGATACAGACCCCTTTTTCTAAGAGTGCAGAGCGCTTGGTCACTCATCCGGACGGCTTAAAATCTCAACAAAGAGTCCCCGCGAGATGATCAGTTTCAAACCAGTTCGCCACTCCGCTGTGCGCTGTGAACCAGGTTGACATTCCGTTACGCTCAAACAGGAAAGCGGCTTTATCAAACCGGTGAGTAGTTTGATCAAACCAGTGGACAGTTTGAATATACCGCTAAGCGAAGATTTGAATACGTTACCGAGAGTTTGAACGGGTACCGTATCAACCTGTGCGAAGTTCAAAATTTTTTTTTTTTACTAGGGATTTAGGATCTATATTTGGCGAGACGAGGCGTTAATATGAACATGCTCAAGGCGCTCTAGTTGTGCACATGAAGCTGTGCCACAAAACGAATGCCTCCAAATGTAATATGCTATGGACACTTTAAAGTTTGTGACAATTTTTCGATATAAGATGTTTTCTTCAAGCTCGTAACTGAAGAGAGCTCTTACCTGTGTCAAGTACCCTTTACAAACTTTCAAAATGGTAGTGCGATTGTTTTCCTTTATTTGCGGTGCTATAAAGACAAACGGTCAAATTGTCGTTTATAGCCACGCGTCACGAACACTTCCTTGACGCAATCTTCTAAGCGCCACATTTTAGAAGCCTACATTAACCCTGCCCAAGAAAATAGTAAGAAATCTGACACGGATCATCAGCTATTTTCCAATCCTGAAATCGAAAACAAATCAACACGCGCCCACATTCCATCATGGCAACCCCTCTTCCGCTCAAATCATTTCGGCATTCAACATCGAAGCATGTCCGAAGAAAGACAGTTTCCGCGAGGTTTTCAAAATCAAATATGATTGACCAACGACAGCTATTTCGTCATCCTGGCGTTTTCCGTGCGCGAGTTTTTTTTTATTTTTTTATTTTTATTTAGATGATATTTTTATATTACCGGGCACCTCTTGTCAACACGATCAATTTGGAATGCGCGTCCGCGCGCATGGAAAGTGGTTCGTGTCCCTCTGCGCTTTCCTCCCCATAGGCCATGACCCAGCCGCGAGCAACCCACCCCTCCCTCCCCCCTTCACCCGCCTCGCTGTCGTATTGATTATTCTGTTCCTGTTCGTGTAACACCGTAATCTCGTTGCTGTCTGTCGAAGGGAATGGGGCAACAACAAACGCCGCTTTTTACTCGGTTGAGCTTTTTTTCGACAGGGCTGCGCTCACGCTCAAGAGCCACCCGCGTGATCGGGTCGGGAGGATTCCGAAAGCTTCGGCTGCTTTGCCTCGTTCTTTATTCAACGGGCGCAAGGGCGCCTTGATGTGCTTATGCTTGACTGCGCCAACGACAGGTACAAGGACAGTCAGCGCTGAGGTTTCTGCGCGTATAAAAACGTAATCCTGAATAGCATATGCTCGTGTCTTTTTGTTTTGTTTCCAGAGCTACAGTCAATTGAGCGCGATAATCTTGAACCCTTACGGAGTCAATATGGAGATTTCGGGACAAATTGGGCTTTGAGGATTTTTAACAGGCAAAATGCTGGTGTATCTGCGCCAACGACAGGTACAAGGACAGTCAGCGCTGAGGTTTCTGCGCGTATAAAAACGTAATCCTGAATAGCATATGCTCGTGTCTTTTTGTTTTGTTTCCAGAGCTACAGTCAATTGAGCGCGATAATCTTGAACCCTTACGGAGTCAATATGGAGATTTCGGGACAAATTGGGCTTTGAGGATTTTTAACAGGCAAAATGCTGGTGTATCTGCGCCAACGACAGGTACAAGGACAGTCAGCGCTGAGGTTTCTGCGCGTATAAAAACGTAATCCTGAATAGCATATGCTCGTGTCTTTTTGTTTTGTTTCCAGAGCTACAGTCAATTGAGCGCGATAATCTTGAACCCTTACGGAGTCAATATGGAGATTTCGGGACAAATTGGGCTTTGAGGATTTTTAACAGGCAAAATGCTGGTGTATCTGCGCCAACGACAGGTACAAGGACAGTCAGCGCTGAGGTTTCTGCGCGTATAAAAACGTAATCCTGAATAGCATATGCTCGTGTCTTTTTGTTTTGTTTCCAGAGCTACAGTCAATTGAGCGCGATAATCTTGAACCCTTACGGAGTCAATATGGAGATTTCGGGACAAATTGGGCTTTGAGGATTTTTAACAGGCAAAATGCTGGTGTATCTGCGCCAACGACAGGTACAAGGACAGTCAGCGCTGAGGTTTCTGCGCGTATAAAAACGTAATCCTGAATAGCATATGCTCGTGTCTTTTTGTTTTGTTTCCAGAGCTACAGTCAATTGAGCGCGATAATCTTGAACCCTTACGGAGTCAATATGGAGATTTCGGGACAAATTGGGCTTTGAGGATTTTTAACAGGCAAAATGCTGGTGTATCTGCGCCAACGACAGGTACAAGGACAGTCAGCGCTGAGGTTTCTGCGCGTATAAAAACGTAATCCTGAATAGCATATGCTCGTGTCTTTTTGTTTTGTTTCCAGAGCTACAGTCAATTGAGCGCGATAATCTTGAACCCTTACGGAGTCAATATGGAGATTTCGGGACAAATTGGGCTTTGAGGATTTTTAACAGGCAAAATGCTGGTGTATCTGCGCCAACGACAGGTACAAGGACAGTCAGCGCTGAGGTTTCTGCGCGTATAAAAACGTAATCCTGAATAGCATATGCTCGTGTCTTTTTGTTTTGTTTCCAGAGCTACAGTCAATTGAGCGCGATAATCTTGAACCCTTACGGAGTCAATATGGAGATTTCGGGACAAATTGGGCTTTGAGGATTTTTAACAGGCAAAATGCTGGTGTATCTGCGCCAACGACAGGTACAAGGACAGTCAGCGCTGAGGTTTCTGCGCGTATAAAAACGTAATCCTGAATAGCATATGCTCGTGTCTTTTTGTTTTGTTTCCAGAGCTACAGTCAATTGAGCGCGATAATCTTGAACCCTTACGGAGTCAATATGGAGATTTCGGGACAAATTGGGCTTTGAGGATTTTTAACAGGCAAAATGCTGGTGTATCTGCGCCAACGACAGGTACAAGGACAGTCAGCGCTGAGGTTTCTGCGCGTATAAAAACGTAATCCTGAATAGCATATGCTCGTGTCTTTTTGTTTTGTTTCCAGAGCTACAGTCAATTGAGCGCGATAATCTTGAACCCTTACGGAGTCAATATGGAGATTTCGGGACAAATTGGGCTTTGAGGATTTTTAACAGGCAAAATGCTGGTGTATCTGCGCCAACGACAGGTACAAGGACAGTCAGCGCTGAGGTTTCTGCGCGTATAAAAACGTAATCCTGAATAGCATATGCTCGTGTCTTTTTGTTTTGTTTCCAGAGCTACAGTCAATTGAGCGCGATAATCTTGAACCCTTACGGAGTCAATATGGAGATTTCGGGACAAATTGGGCTTTGAGGATTTTTAACAGGCAAAATGCTGGTGTATCTGCGCCAACGACAGGTACAAGGACAGTCAGCGCTGAGGTTTCTGCGCGTATAAAAACGTAATCCTGAATAGCATATGCTCGTGTCTTTTTGTTTTGTTTCCAGAGCTACAGTCAATTGAGCGCGATAATCTTGAACCCTTACGGAGTCAATATGGAGATTTCGGGACAAATTGGGCTTTGAGGATTTTTAACAGGCAAAATGCTGGTGTATCTGCGCCAACGACAGGTACAAGGACAGTCAGCGCTGAGGTTTCTGCGCGTATAAAAACGTAATCCTGAATAGCATATGCTCGTGTCTTTTTGTTTTGTTTCCAGAGCTACAGTCAATTGAGCGCGATAATCTTGAACCCTTACGGAGTCAATATGGAGATTTCGGGACAAATTGGGCTTTGAGGATTTTTAACAGGCAAAATGCTGGTGTATCTGCGCCAACGACAGGTACAAGGACAGTCAGCGCTGAGGTTTCTGCGCGTATAAAAACGTAATCCTGAATAGCATATGCTCGTGTCTTTTTGTTTTGTTTCCAGAGCTACAGTCAATTGAGCGCGATAATCTTGAACCCTTACGGAGTCAATATGGAGATTTCGGGACAAATTGGGCTTTGAGGATTTTTAACAGGCAAAATGCTGGTGTATCTGCGCCAACGACAGGTACAAGGACAGTCAGCGCTGAGGTTTCTGCGCGTATAAAAACGTAATCCTGAATAGCATATGCTCGTGTCTTTTTGTTTTGTTTCCAGAGCTACAGTCAATTGAGCGCGATAATCTTGAACCCTTACGGAGTCAATATGGAGATTTCGGGACAAATTGGGCTTTGAGGATTTTTAACAGGCAAAATGCTGGTGTATCTGCGCCAACGACAGGTACAAGGACAGTCAGCGCTGAGGTTTCTGCGCGTATAAAAACGTAATCCTGAATAGCATATGCTCGTGTCTTTTTGTTTTGTTTCCAGAGCTACAGTCAATTGAGCGCGATAATCTTGAACCCTTACGGAGTCAATATGGAGATTTCGGGACAAATTGGGCTTTGAGGATTTTTAACAGGCAAAATGCTGGTGTATCTGCGCCAACGACAGGTACAAGGACAGTCAGCGCTGAGGTTTCTGCGCGTATAAAAACGTAATCCTGAATAGCATATGCTCGTGTCTTTTTGTTTTGTTTCCAGAGCTACAGTCAATTGAGCGCGATAATCTTGAACCCTTACGGAGTCAATATGGAGATTTCGGGACAAATTGGGCTTTGAGGATTTTAACAGGCAAAATGCTGG
>JABSTQ010000616.1:0-34189 GCA_013358835.2 Ixodes persulcatus
AGGAGAAAACCCCGGGATTTCTCCCTCGTGTGAATACCCCTTTACTTACAGACGTCAACAAAAATCTTCATATACATATTCCTTAATATTGTGTAGACCTTGCTGCCTATAGACCACTTTGGTATTTCTCATTTCTCTTGGCCTCTTGATGAGCTTACGATACCTGTCGCTTGCGCCGTCGAGTTGAACCATGAGTTGAATCAGGTTTTCTTGGTGTGGGCCCACGAGATCCTATGATGCCCATGGGATGAACTAGCCACTTCATTGTTCTTTCTCATTTTTGCTGTATGTGTGTTCTCTATCCTCCAAGGACCTGCACAGGGCAATGTAAGAACACATTAGTTTGTATCGTCGCAACACCTACACTTGCAGAAAAGAAACAGGGCTACGAAACATTCCATAGGGATGCTCCTACTATCCTTTTGTTTTTGTTATCTTCTTTGCCCCAGCCATTCTCGTTTTACATTACAGTTGACCGTAGATTAGACTGCATAGATCACTATGGCGGAACCTAGCATGCTGATGGTTACATATTCTGCTTGAGAGGTTGGCCAGCAATCAAGTGCACTTCACAAAAATGTGAACACGGACATTACCTTTTGTTTATTGGGGTTCCCTGTCCCTGAGGCTTGTTGGAGTGATTTTTATGCCTTGAGAATCTGCATGGATAGACAAAAAAGACCATATAATGCAGATTTTGCCATTTATGTGCAGCAAACAAGAAAAAAATGCCTAACGTGAGTTTTAATTGTTTTGAGGGGAGTGCGTTGGCAGGTGAAAAAACTTTCGAAAGAATTATACATAGAAGGACGGATAGCACACCTCGCGATCAAGCTCAGCTGTCTTTTAAATCTTTCGAGATTTAAAAGTGGCTTTCAGAATTAAAATATTTTGCTATCCAACTTTCTATGTATTTCTCAAAGAAACAAAACATGGCTAACTAGTCGCAGGGCTGTAAAAGCATCTACACGAGATGCATTTATAAAAATATGCACATATTATAAGATATGAACTCTGTGAAATATTATAAAACTGGCAGAAGAATATTTATATATAGGCTACAATTTACTTGACGGGGATGTACACTGTTGCGCATGAAATCGACGGGAGGTAGAGGAGGTGAGATTTCGCCAACAGTCTACAGATCATAAAATAATTGCAGGACGTTCTTCATCCACAAAACTACGTGCTAAAAACGCTCGCCGAAATGTGTGCCTCGCAATAAAATCACGGTGGCATTTCGTGAATTTTAAAGATAAAACCATATATTCACTTAGCTAAAACAGTACAAAACCCTCAAATGGTGCGATTTGTGGCTGGCAGTTCAGCTTAGGAAAAGTTTCGATTGGGGTGAAAACTTTCAAACTCACCGTCGTCAGTTGGGATCCGAACGAACGGGTGCTTCTTGTCCCCGACGCTCCTTGGGCACCACTTTGCGTAACCGCACGATTGAGGCAGCTCAAAGTCACGAAAAGCCTTCCACTTGCCCGAGAGTGCGAGGCTCGCTCAGTGCGATGATCGAGGCGCCGACGCTTGACGCACCGAAGGCAAGCGAAAGCGCGAAAGCACCGAGCAGACCCACAGACGCCTCCACAACGGTCCACCGGCTTCGGAGCGAGCAGAGCGCAAGCGCGTATGCGCACAGGCAGCGGTTTCGTTTTAGAAGCGCAAAAAACAGAAAAAGACAAAATTTAGAGCGTGTGATGTTGACACAATCTTAAAAAAAAAAAAATGTTATATTTTTAGGAATACGTACTTTCTATTTAGTGGAATAATATGCAGTTATAACTCGAGCTGAATGAAGTTTGGTTCATTATTGTTTTGTTTAGTTTTTAGTATTGAGCGCCTCCGACCACGCGAGTGCTGCTGTACACCTCTATGGTGGCGCCATTCGTGTTCCGCCCGCGCAACTCGCTCTGTGTCCGGAGGTTGGCCGGAATGCCGTAGTCGTGCGCCTGCGACTTCGACGGCGCCGCGATCCTCTCGGACGGCTGGCTCACGGCGGCCGCCTCGAGACACGATCGCCTGTCGTTCCGGACCTCCCGGCGAACCAATCATTTGGATTAATACCAAACTCTGAGGTATTTCTTCCTTTTTGTCTGTGGAGACGCTTGTCTCTGCGACCTGCTCCCTGTCCGTCGCGTTGACTTAGCCTCTCGCGCGGGACTCTCCGCTCGCGGGGCCTCTGCGCTGCGATTGACCTCTCACCTCGATGCTTTCCTGCGTATCGATGGCCTGACTCATAGGAGCACCGGCTCTCCTGAACAAGGAAGGTCGGGCGCTATAGGGCGACTCGCGCGCTTCGACCAGCTCGGGCACGCGGGCCGCCCGGCGACATATTGGTACCGCGAACGACATTTCGATCGCGGCGCAAAAACGCGGGGGAAATTACCCCAACTGGCCACAATTGTTTTTTTATCACTTTTTCTGATTCTGTACTAATTCGGCTTAATAGTAGGTTTGTACAACAGGGCTCCTTGGTGGTGCTTGGGAACAGTGTATTTTGTGACGGCTCACTAAGAAGACTTTACTATGAACAGTCTAACGAAGACTTTTTCGGAACTCCTGCGAAGAATTGACCTCTTCCGACCACTTCACCGGCCGCTCTGTTCGGCCGGGGGGCGGCTTCGTGCGGCTTTGCGGCGCGATTCTGGGACAACAATCCCCCTTCTCTCTACATCTTTCACTCCCTCTCCCCTACCCCCAAAACAAAGGTGACATACTGAGCCATCGGCTCAGCAACACTTTCTTTGATTTGCTTGCTTTCAAAACTCTGACTGACTGACTGACTGCTCTAGCGTAGTGGTCGGGTTAGTATGCCGTTGTATTGATGTTTGTATGTGCCATGTATGTGTATGCGCTCAATGTATGTTCACCTGATGCTTCTAGTATGCGTAACGTGTTTGCATGTGTGTATAATAGAGGTTCCCGAAGGGCAATGGTGGCCTGAGAATATGAACATATTTGTAGGACATGAATTGGGCGGTAGCTAGCGCCATCTAGACTAGCTACTTGCAATTACCCTGCTTGACCCTGCCATCTGGTGGCGAGCAATTTAATCTTCTTTCACGCTACGCGATAAACAGCGGCTTCGGGTTTGTTCTTTTGATAGTGGCTTTTGGCTTCGCGGATTGGTTTGCCATTCCTCCGTGATGTGCGGTTGACGAAGGAATTGTGACTCGAGGAACAGCAAAGGTAAGACGTAAAGTGCGTAGTAACTGGGTATCGGTTGTCTCCGTTTAACATCGCAGTGCTGACGACGAGAAGACTGAGTAACTGCTTTCGAAACGCAAGTTTCTGTACCAGCGGGGGGAATCTGGCTTCGGAAATAAACACAATTCGCGGAAAGCTCGTGTTACGCTTTTATTTACTGCTCCTCTCGTCCCGTACGATAGACGTAGCGTCCTCGTTAAGCCTTATTGAGCTCGATTTGCTGGATTCAGGGCCGCCATAATGAGATGCAGGCGACGGAGGAACTATTTGCTCCCCTGCTTCAGGGACGAAAGTTTCTCCCTTTCTAAAGGAACATAGGTTACAAGACCGTTCCTCCCCTTAAGGAGGACTATCGATACCCTTTTTCTAAGAGTATACTGTGTCCGCGTCTTCCCTTCTGGCCGTTGTCCTGTTGCGCTTTTCAACTATTATGGATCTAGAAGCTTTAGTAATATTTGGACTCAACAAGTTTCATAACTACATCTACGAAAGAAACATAACTATTTACACAAACCACAAATCTTTACTTGGTTCATTCAACGATGGGAGGCAGATTCCGAAGATGATATCACCGAAAGTTCTCCGCTAAAACATAATCTTGGCCGCTTACAGCTACAAGTTGCTGTACCGCCCAGATCGGCAAATGGGAAATGCGGATGGTCTCAGTCGACTTCTTTGACCCTCGATAACCTTCGACGTTCCGGAGCTGGGGGAAGTTTTCCTGTTGGGAGGAACACACGAAAATTTGATGAAGGCAGATGCCGTAGCCAAGGAGACCAAAAGAGATTCCGTTCTTTCGATGCTTAGTTCTAGGATCTTCCCGGATGACCTGAACACAAGCCAGAAGAAAAATAAAAAATTCAGTCACTTTCACAGCTGACGAGAAGAGTTGTAAGCATAAAACGGATCCTTCTATGGAGTAATTGTTTGGCTATTCCCAAGAAACTTCAAGAGAAAGTCCTGAAGATTCTGCACGCATCCCACTGCAGCGACAGTACGCATGAAGCTTAGCCAGGAGTCATGTCTGGTGGCAAAGCTTAGACCAGCAAATTGAAGAGCTTGTTAGACGCTGTGTGACCTGTCTAGAAACCCGAAACGCACATCTTCGAGCTCCAGTTCATCGATGGGAATGGCCATTTCATCCCTTGGGCAAGACTACACTAGGAGTTTGGAGGACCTTTTGAAGGCAAGGTATTTTTTATTGTAGTCGACTGTCATTTACAATGGCTCAAAGTACGTTTAGTAAAAACGACATCGTCTGCGGAAGCAATTCGTTGCTTACGAGAACTTTTCACCACAGATGCTGTTCCGGAGTTTTTGGTCAGACAACGGAGCGGCATTTTCATCAGCTGAGTTCTGGCGGTCCGCACAAGTAATAAACTCCGCCTCTCACTATCTTCACCATATCATCCAGCATCCAATGGACAAGTGGAGCGAACGGTTTATGAGACCAAGAAGTTCTTGTGCTGTTCAAAGGAAGGTGACTGAACAACGAGGTTTTCGAGATTTGTATTAAATCAACAGATCCTACCTCCCGCTACTACAAAGAAGAATCCAACTGAGATGCTGATGGGACGCAAACTTCGTACAGCTTTAGACCCGTTAAATCTAGAGGCGGGAAATCGTATAATAAAACGTCAAAAGAATGTGTTCAAGGAACAAAAAACAGCAGTGTCTTTCCAGCACGTTGACCTTGTTTGGGCGAGAAATATATTGTCTCTAAAGACAAATTGGCTACCTGGTACAATAATAAGACAGTGTGATCCATTGTCTTGTGTGATTCAATTGGAAGGTGGTCGTACTTTCAAGCGACATGTTGATCACCTCCACCAACGTTGGGGAAAGTCTGCAGGTACACCTGCAACCCCTGAATCCGAAAGAGGTCTCCACTACTACCGAGACACGCAGTTGTAAGGCTTCTCCGGGCTGACATCGCAACACAGTTCTGGCAGAGAGCTACAGACGAATTATCCTGTGGAAGGGTCGGCCTAGGAGGACGTCGAAACTCCTACACTAGAAGCACCTGGCTATAGTGGGGCATTAGCAGGCCGCCCAAGGCGATCACGCCAAGTGCCATGTAGTTGCTGGACTATATGGTCAAATAGAAACACTTTGGTGTGACAGTTACCATTACGGGGGAAAAGAGTGGAGTGGCGCTGCTATCACAGCGTGTCAGAAAAATGATGAAGCAAGCAACACTGACAGATGGTGTGTGGCCCGAGCGCGTCAGTGGCAGTGTGGTCGAAGCTCAGACCCTCTCAGTTTTAGCACTTCAAAAAGAACTCCAGGTGGCATAGCATGTGTCGAAGGACGTACGTTTCGCTGTTCGCATATCATTCGTACCCAATAATACAGGGAACGACCGTAAACACCAGCACATTTGTTACGCCTTGAATAATTCGAATTTCAAACAACTTGTTTCAAAAGGTTAATTTTTAGAGCTAAGCACAGATGTGGTGAAATATTAAAAATAATGCCAAAACGGCGGCCGCGCATTTCTTATTATCTTACATCAGCCTGTTCGTCGTCGTCACACTGGTTTTCGAGCTCGTATTTAAAAACAATGGTGGCATTCATAAAGTGTACACTGACACACATACCAGGTAAGATTAAAGAGTTCCGGGGCTACTTTTGTAGCGTAAAACGAGACGGCGGCACGGTGGTGACGCGTGCGCGGCTATCGAAGGCCTTCCCGCGCCACCATGCCCAAGGACGCCGTTCCGTGAACGTTTGTAGCTGCGTCGCTCGGGTGTTTGGGATCACGTAAACGAGCACATCAGTGTTTTCAGCAATGTCTGCAAACCAGAGAGAAGAGTGGGCATCATTGGTGCGTCAAATTGGAAAGTCCAAAACAGAGGTATTCGAAATGATTTGGCAGGCTTACGTCGAAAAAAATTTCAGTGGCTTTGCTCGGCTATGTCAGGATATACGTAGAGTGAACGGTCCGGCACGTCGCTCAGCCTCCTGGCGACGCCGCTTTGCTAGACGTTCCTCCCTTTGCTCCGGTGTCTCCGCAGCACGTTTAGCCTTCTTCTGTTCGTTCTTCCTACGTTCAACCGCTAATTGCCAGGCAACTACATCGGGATCCGATGAGTTAAGCTTCTCCGCTCTTCTGCTCCGCTGAGCAGCAATTTCGCTCTCCTTCTCCATGGCTATACCACACTGGCAAACGCCCCGCTATATGTATACCCCCACTGATACCTCTACGCATGCGCACAAAATGAGAGGCGCTATCAAGCGGCTCCGGTGCAGCGTCAGACTTGGCTACTGCGCAATGGAGGCGCACAGCTGGGCACTCGCCGGCGCCAGTGCGTCTGCCGCGGCTATGACGTCACTCCTCTGGAATGCCCAGACCGGCGAGGCGCGCGCGGCGGCGACGGAGCGCGCGGCGGCGGTGGCTCCGGCACGCCAGCTTTGCACTGTGACGTCACTGCTCCTCGCGCATGCGCAGCACGGCTCTCGAGGAGCCACGCGAAAGTGCTCAACCTCGGCCAGTGTAGCTCACGCTACAAAAGCAGTGAGTCGTTCAAGACGTTTTGAGTCGAACTCGCGCTCCCAGAATGGCAGAACACTGGAAGACGCCGGGATATCGGGGAAGGTAGTTTTACGTCTCTTCGTCTGATGTTCAGAAACATGTTAAGAACAAGTGATGTTCAGAAAATCATAACTTTTGAACAAGATAACGGCAACGTTACTAGAATGCTCAGTGTGGAAACTGCCATAGAAACCTGGTTTGAAAAAGTGGTTCCGATTCGTAATAGAGAACCAAACTAAACGCGATCGCAACGCCGTCATTTCTCCCCCAGCGGCCACTCCTGGAACTGCAAGGCTGCACGCATGGCCTCCAAGATCCCGAAGCGCGCGCGCGAAGCCTTCGGGATCTTGGAGGCCATGCCCCACGTATTGGTTCAAGTCGAGTCGCGCGAGGGCCGGTGGCACAGGTGGCACCATATCGCAGGCCATCTCGCAGTAGCTAGATAAAGCAACTTTTATGCTTGACTTGTGGCTAAAGGGTGGCGCTTTTATCGTATTTAGTTTGGTCTGGATGGACGCCAGCGGTTCAGGTTTTAAGGGTGAGTTTCCCAACTGAGTGTTTTAGTAACGTTGGGTAACGGGTAGTCCCAAAACTTTGTCATCAAGCTAACATAGAAACGACACAAATAGAGCTCAAAATTTAATGTTAAACATTAGAACCTCCGAGCAGTGGGAGACCGTGCTGCTCAGCTCGGACCCGGGAGAACAGGTCCGTCTGGTCCAGATGGCCGAGGCCGCCGCCAAGGAACAAGAACTCCTGGCCGCCGACTGAGGGGGGAGAGGGGGAGGCTCTCTCAACACTCCCTCTTCCCTGACCCCATCTATGGACAAATAAATGTTGTCCTCCTCCTCCTCCTGGCCTACTGCATTTCAGCGGAAACTCGGCAATGCGAAGCTAAACAATTAAAAAAATAAAACACCGGACCTTTGTTTTGGGGGGACATGCTGGAGTCGTTAAACTGTAAACTGAAACTGCCCCGCTCCAATGATACGAATTTGTACAGTGCATGTGCATTATATCTGCTAATTTCGCCTAAGCCGCCATTGACTTTACTTTGCACGATTGAATATGAAACCTAGTGTTTCTTTTTCGTTTGGCGTGCTTTGTATATGAATATTTAGACTATCACTGCAATTCGAACGTTTAGAGGCTTGGAAAGCACCTGTGATACTTGTGTAAGCTTACTGCGAGTCATGTCCAGCGTCAATGGATTCAAATTAAGTTTTCAGGTGCTATAATAAATACATTGTAATAAATAGATTCAAGGAACGGAAGTTCTTTCTGGTCAGAATAATGCGTATACAGTGATGTCTCGTTATTATGGACACCTCCGTTCCCGTAAAAAATCGTCCATGATGTGAGCTGTCCACAATAACTAGACAAAAGTGCATGCAGTTTCCCAGTTTTTCCCCGAAAGTGGTGTCCATATAGCGGGGTATCCATATTAACGGGGTCCATATTAACGAGACATGACTGTATACGGTTTTATTATGCAGATCACATTTTTATTGGAGCCTAAAAATACCAAGAATTGCGTTGCTTTCATTTTGGAAGCAAGCACATAAATATACGAAGAGGACTGTTAATGTAGCCAGCTTGTTCAATAGAGCACTTTGAGAGCAAACTGCCGAAATATCAACATCTGGATGACTTACACGAACGCAGTTACGGGTAGAATAACTCATTTCTTTCAGATGTTTCCGGTAAAGAAGCCCCATTAGATAAGACCAATTTGTTGGCCCACTTTACGACACAAACGTTTGCTATCTTACTTTCTTTGCTCCTTCTGGTTTACGCCGGGATCACACTGCTTATAGACGTTTTTTGTTTCCTGTCTTTCTCAATCACGTGGGTTCTGTATCTGGTAGGCGGGACGAAAAATTAATAAAACATTTCAACCTGGAATACGCGAGAAATTAAAGGTGAGGCAAACCAAGATTGTGTGACAATCACACATTTTTCGTAAACACTTTCCAGCGGCGTGGACAGATCAAAACGATGTTTTACCGCATACCAGAAGCGATGACATTCAAGATGGCTGCGCCCGTGTGGAAAAGGATTATACACATTAAATATACAGTCTCCAAGTATCAGTCACCGTGATATTTGTGGTTCGGATGCCTCGTGCCAAGTTTCTCCCTGAAATCGTTGCTATGCGGCATCCGAAGCACGGATGCCGCCTGGTGACTTGCGTTCGAATTTGTTTGCAGACTGTCTTTTGTATGATGTATAAGCTGTGTGACCCCGGCTCTAGAAAGCGCAGTGATAGCTAAGAAACCATAATCGGAGGAAGGGGATTTGGAGTCGTTTGTTTCGTCAACGAACCACCAACACGAGTGAATTAACCTGACTTCTTTTTCTCAGGAAGACACTTCCAGAAAGGCAAGCATGGCACCCGTGCTGGGCTACTGGGACACCCGGGGCAGGGCCCAAATGATCCGAAACCTGCTGGTCTACAAGAACGTCACTTTCGTGGACAAGCGATATCCGTACGGCCCGCCTCCGCACTACACCGGCACCGAGTGGGAAGCCGAGAAGTTCTCTCTGGGCCTAAAGTTTCCCAACTTGCCGTACTACATCGACGGAGACTTGAAGCTGACTCAGAGCCTCGCCATCATGCGCTACCTCAGCAGGAAGCATGACCTAGCTGGCAGGTGAGGTTACTTAAGACCTGGAATGTAAGAACCTTATAATCTTGCCAATAGACCGATCTCACCAGCCAGTTTCGTCGCAGCGGCGTACATCTATGGGAACTCTGGCCTTACTGCTTGCACAACAACCCCGCTACAGGTCAGCCCCAGCAGAGCGCGAGCCACACTACCCTGTAGACAAGGCCTGCTCATTACGTTATCATCAGTGAACCCCCTACCCGCAACAAGCTGAAATGCGCAATTCCGACCAATCTTTGGAGGAGGCGTTCGACATTAAATTGCAAACGCTCCCCAAGGTTTGAGTTCGATCCTCTCTTCAATCTAGGCTCTCAAGCACGAGCTGTCTCGTGTAGATCTCTGCACGGGCCGGAATTTCTAGGCCCGGCCCGACCCGGCCCGGTAGAGGCACGGCCCGGGCCCGGCCCGAGCCCGACACAATATTTAATTTCTAGTCCCGGCCCGACCCAGCCCCGAAGAGACACAGCCCGGGCCCGGCCCGGGCCCGGACCCGGCAGACTTTTTATAAAAAACCTTGAGCCCGGCCCGAACCCGACATATTATATACATCCTTGACCACACTTTCCCACTATGCTGGTGGAATCTATATGTTTCCTTTTTTCCACGTAAAGGCTTCCCAAATGCAAAACGTCTTTCTTTCTTTTCTTTAACGGCGCTTTAGTGATTTTGCATTTCTCTTGTTTGTTTTCACTGAATCTAAAAGATGAATGAGCACTTTTTATTTGTTATCAACAATTTAGAATTTGCGGCACATGACTGCCCAGGCACGACCCGGGCCGCAAAATGTTTTGTTCAATCCCGAGCCCGACCCGGACCCGAGAAAATGCGTGCTACCCGGCCTGAGCCCGGTCCGCGGGCCGGACCGGGCTCGGGCCTTTGGGCTGGCCCGGACTCCTGCAGTGCTCTAGTCTCGTACAGTGCCGCTTGAGTACAGTGAACTAGCTTTGTTCAACGTTGGCCTCCCCCAGCCCCCTAAAGTTATTGCGGCGTCACGCATGCGTGGAACGCTTAGTAAGATCGCGATCTATAGTTTTTTTTTTCTCTGAAATGTCGCCGCACGTAACCGCGTGCAAAAGAGATGAAGACCCGATTTGTATACTTTACCGCCAAACACATGCATGACAGCTGACTGAGGAGGACAAGCTGATCGCATTATGCAAACGTGTCACGCTGCGAAATGTGTGTTCGCTGCTTTAAACGTATTATACGGCATCGGTCCTAACGGAAAACATGCTGAAAAATAAACAAACCGATCAGGCACGTACAGTCGCTAGAGATACGAGCTAGGATGTGCAAACGGAGACCAGGCAATACACACCACGCTGGCGCACGACTACCGGGCGTGCATTGGAGGTGAGGAGGTATCGCGCGCAGCGGGTAAGTAGACGCATATAAATACACCTCGACTGACATTCATAAATAATGGGGGTAGCGAGAATATTTATACAGCGTGTAGTTAGTCAGCCATTTCAAAGTTACGACGAGTCACTCGCTGTAGATGAACAATTTAGCCAGTGCAGTACAACCGCTAGCCTGGGTCTTTAACGTGCACAACGCAGTGGTGATACACGACCGCACGCCGGTATGATGCTCATCCAGATCGAAACGGGTAGGGGTAGGAATTGAACCCAGGATCCCTGGATTCTGCAGCGCGAGCTTTCGCTCCACGTGCTCCGAGCTGGTGTGCGCTAGCCCACTCGGTTTCCGATCCTTTTTTATTTAATACATGGAACTTGGTCAGTAAACACAAGGCACTTGAAATCACGGTACAACAAGGTTGTCGGTAGGTCTCATGTACAGGCGTCGACATACATTTCGTTTATCTAAGGTTACACCATCGTGGAGGTCTAGTTACACTATAGGTTCGAGTGCGGTGTCACAACTCTACACGGTATTTTGTATTGAATACTACGTCTGAAAATCTGGAAGATGAATACATAGATTTAAGAGAGCATACCAGTCTGGGCGTTCACCGAGATGGTCAAATACATTTCGTACATGTGATACACTTTATCTAAAATTCGACTTTGTTGTCCGGGGAGCGTCAGCATTTCTGTCAATTATTATCGTTTTCCAGAGACTATGCAAGCCCATCAGTGTAAACAGATCATAAGGGAAGCTGTCATTCGGGTTTAAAGGTAGAAAACGGATTGTGTAGGCACTTATATGTAAATCGTTTTTCACAGTTCTTTGTAACACATCCCAGAAGAGGTAAGCATCAGTGCAGAAAATAAAACAATGTTCTATAGTTTCTGGTTGGTTACAAAGGCGGCAGTTCACTGACCACGGAACGAAAATGCCTTTTTCTTAAAGTCAAGGCTTGACAGGTAGCGTAGAAGTGTGAAGCTAAAAAAAAAGTTTTTTTTTTTTTTTTCCAAAAGGTGACATTCGCATTTTCTTCACACGTTTAAAAACATATTGTTCCTGACCGTTACCAAATAGGCTTCGATATAAAGGTACAGGAAACGCAACGTCAATCAGATCAGCATAAATTGTTTTCCGGGGAACTTTAAATAAATACTCCAGAGAAAACCGGGTTTTCAAAAACTCCATCGTGCTAACTACTTCTCCAAGGAAACCGAAAGGACGCAGTGTGCCCACAGGCACAGATGAGACTACCAAGTATGGTAAAGCTTCTGAAAGTTCTGTCTGCACGTAAGTGCGCAGAAAATGATGGGATACAGTTCGGAAGAACATAAAAGGAACAACCACGTGTTTTATGAATAGGTGAATTAGCCCAAGACCCCTGTATCAATGGAGCGAAAAAGATTGTTTCGTTGCATGGGTTCCCAAGTGGAATCCCAGACGAAAGTCGTGAAAACTCTATGGAATTTTTGAATCTGGCCTCTCGCACAGCAAATCACCTGGAGCACGTACCAGAGTTTTGCTACAAGGAAAATGTTACAGACTTTTGCGCGTCCATAGATTGACCCCATATTTCATTTCATTAAATTGGCTTGACGTTTGATCTTTGCCACAAGCTCAGACCAGTAATGACCACTGTTCCGAATGCAGTTCAAAGGAACGCCTAAATACTGAGGAGCTACACAGCTCCACGAAATGCCAGCATACCTTGAAGGAGCTGTGGTCCACTGGCCGCACCAGAAGCCAACGGATTTTGAGTTATTTAGCAACGCTCCCGATGCTCCACAAAATGTCTGAGTTAAGGTAAAGACATTGTTGGCACTTTTCTTATCGACACAGAAAAACGCTAAATCATCGGCGTAGGCCGACACTTTCACTTCCGCGGAATAGAAGCGATAACCGTCCACTGTAGGGTTGGAAAGTACACTCAAGCAAAGAGGTTCTGAGTATAAGCAAACAAAAGAGGGGATAACGGACACCCTTGTTTATCAGACGATCCTAAATTTATAGGAGTCGAGAGTGAGCCATTAACAATGAGACGGGTAGCACAGCTTCGGTAGCATAGTTCGATTCTTTCAACAACGTTGGTCCCGGGTTTATGTGTCTAAGGATGGCGAAAAGAAAGTCATGAGATACGCGATCGAAGGCTTTCGCTAAGTCTACTTGAACTATGGTGACCTGGTCGTTATGCCGAGTACAGCTCTCTATGACCGAGCGTGCGACGTGTATATTGGTCTGTATGATTCGCCTGACGGTCGCCAACAACACTAGAAGCGACGAACTGAAGCCGTTTTGTCAGAATCGTAGCGCGAATATCTTATAATTCACATTGCAGAGAGTAATAGGGCAATATCCTTCTACGTGCATAAGTTTATCTGTATCCTTACTTTTGGGAATTAATACTGTATGGCTGCTACAAAAAGATGGTGGTAAGCGTTCACAATGCAGAGAGTAATAGGGCAATATCCTTCTACGTGCATAAGTTTATCTGTATCCTTACTTTTGGGAATTAATACTGTATGGCTGCTACAAAAAGATGGTGGTAAGCGTTCACAATCGTAAGCTTCCAGAAATACTTTATGCAAGAAAGGGCACAGTAATTCCTTATATTCCTTGTAAACCTCAGCTGGGAGTCCATCCGGTCCCGGTGTTTTAGAGTTAGGCAACTCATCTATCGCACACCGAATGTCCTCCAGGTCCACTAGTAGTTCGCGTTGACTGTCGCTCACTCTAGGCAACATGGAAACTAAAGTTTCTGCCATTTGACTGTTAGAAAATTGCGTTTTCCGGAATAGGTTTTTGTAGTGAGATTCGAATGTATGGATTATATCAACATCGCTGGTTGAAAGGGTTCCGTTGCAGTTCAAAAGTTTGATTTGTTTGGGAAGCCCCTGGCGCCTTTCATCATCAATGGCACGCCGCGAGGGTGTTTAAGATGACAAGAAACGCCTACACCTAGAGCGTACCAGTGCACCATTATAGCGATTTTGCTGATAACGCTGCAGCTGACTTTTGACAAGTATGATTTATTCCTGAAACTCACCAGGTTTTTCCCATTCTAGTTCATAAAAGCTATTGAGGTTTCGCAAAATGGCAGTTTCGTCTTTCTTTGCGTGAAATGATGCACTTGACCTCTTGTTTAAATGAGTCCCATTGGGCGAAAGTGCCAAATTTTTCATTCCTTGACATATTGTTAAAACATTCACGAACACGTTTTTGAAAATCATCGCTACCAAGAGGCCTTGTGTTCAGTTTCCATAATTACCATTTTGGACGTGACTTATTACGTACGTCTGCCCCAATACGAAACTTTACAAGGCAATGATCAGAAAAGGACATAGGTTTTACTTCATAAGTAGTCACATGTGAAAAAAGTTGGCTTGAAACGTAAGCACAGTCAAACGTCGCGTTACTGTGAGCATCAATGTGAGTGAATCGGCTAGCAGTAACCTGAGAAGCACCGACATCAGATAGTTGGAAGTTATATGTGAGGTTGTTTAGTATATCAGCACTGCTGTCAGGTCTTGTAGGAGGCACTGATCTATCATTGATATTACAGACACAATTGAAATCACCAAGGAGAACAACTTGCCTATCGGTGTCGAGGAAGGGGGAGAGATTTTCAATAAACAAACGTCTTTGTCGCACATCGTTGTAGGCATAAATACAAATTAAACGCCAGGAGATACCGTTTAAGAAAAAATCGCAGCATATGAACCTTCCCTTATCATCCACAGTATGTGAAAATGACGAGTATTCTAGTTTCTTCTTTAAGAACAAAAGGCACCCTCCCGGCACGCCATTCGCATGGCTCACACATACCTTATAACTTGAGAGAAAAGGGTCCAAAACACGAGTTGTGTCCTCGTCGGACGATATCTTTGTCTCCTGGACGGCAACAAAGTCAATCTGTTCCTTTGAGAGGACCCTATACAGTTGGGATTGACGTGCACGTGAACTAAGACCTCTTACGTTGATGGTAGCGAAGCTCAAGGGAGGAAATGCCAGGGAGGTGCTAGTTAAGGGGGTAGTTCATCAGCGTCCTCCACTACGTCAACAGGCCGTGTGGCTTTACTGTAAGGGTGCTCACACACCTCCGCTTGCCTGCGTTTTGCGCCATGTTGGGGCAGGTCTTTTGACAGATGTTCCATGGACGTGGTCGAGTGTTCTCGCCGAGGTGATTATTCCTGTGAAGCAACCGCTGACGTCGTACTTAAAAGAGGGAATTCGCTGTCTGACAAAAACTCCATGGGATCTGTGCGAGAGTCGTCTTGCACAAACGGTTCAGACCTTTCATATTCAGCGATGATCGTCGCCAACTCAAGGCTGACGTCAGGTGATGGGTGCAGTGAGGCTGCCAGCTGTACCCCTGAAGTGGTGCTGGAAGGGATGACTTTTCTTGTTGCATCGACCACTTCGCTTATGTTCATTAGGTGTTCCAGAACATCTTCAGCTTGGCTTCTCGCTTGTCAGAGCTTGTCCGCATAGGTGGTGACGCGCTCACTTATTACATGACCATAGCGTCGGCATTCACCGCATCGTGGGGTCCTACACTCGCGACGAACGTGACCGATTCGGTAGCATCATAGACATAGTGGAGGGCGGCCAGGCACGAGCACCAAGCTTCGACAGCCGAACACCGTGAGCTGGTACGGAATCTGGCTCGCGTTCATTCCCTCGTGAAGGGTCAACGTAACTTCTTTGTTGAACGTCTCCATCTATTTCATTCCGGCGCAGCGCCATTTTTCTCTAACAATCGAACGTACCGTGCCAAAAGGCGACAGTGCTTCTTCGATACGCTGGTTCTCTAAGTTAACTGGTAGCCAAAGAAGCTTCAGTTTGACGTCCCTGGTGTCCGGGTCGATGATTAGCCATCGGCGCCCCTTTACGCGGAGCTCTGCTTTGGTTACGAGTTCGGCCTTGGCCAAAGCGTTTGCGCAGGTTACCATCCAGACGTGACTCATCTGAAATTGGCCGATTCCGATGATATCCTGGCTGTCAACCACGTCCCGCAAAGCATCTCGGAAGTCTGTTGCTCAGTATGGCCGCGCGGCGAGATCTCCGTGTAGAAAGACAGAATTAAGGCTCAAATTACCTGTCGGTAGACGGGGAAGTACGGTCCGGTACTCTTCAGACGTCATTACGGTGGCACTGGCCGAAGCCTCAGCAGTAAAACACGACCGTTTCGAACGGCATCTTTTTCCTTCTCTTCCTGGCCACCGATCCCCCTTGCCATTCTGGCTCTCCACTCGCTGCCTGCTTAACCGGGTGGTCTGTACTGACCGATTGCAGTTTGCGCATTCTAGCTTATATCGCTAGCCACTGTACGAGGCGACGTGGTAAAAGGTGGTCACTGTTGATATAGCTATAAATCATGCATCGGATACGAAAACGTTTTTTTTTTTTTAGTGACAAAACTTTTAGAGAGATGTGAGACTCGCTAACGGTACAGCAAGCTACTGTTAAAGGTTTAGTTAGTTTTGTTTATAGCACTAATCCTGCATGCTACTGCATAAACTCGCGGTGCCGATGCATTGTGGGGAAACGGACGGAATACCAACCACTAAAGATATACGAAAATTGTAAAATACGATGGGCTCATCGCATAACTTATCTTGCTTACTGTGTGTCTAAGAAACGCGGACCACGAAGGTCTAATCGGTAATCTGTACAGGAGGATGCAAGATAATAAGGACATTTAGCAAACCGTTGCCTTGCTCCGCGTACCGCACTACCGGAACCTTTGAAGCATGCTTTTAACCGCTCCCCGCGGTCACGGTACCACACAGGCGCGCGCTTAGAAGCATGCTTCAAAGGCTCCGGTAGTGCGGTACGCGGAGCACGGCAACGGTTTGCTAAAGGTCCCTAATATTTATTTGCTTTTCACGATGGTTGGGTGTCACAAGACAACATGTATTATTGGGAATTAACTAAGCCGAAACAACCGAGCTACAACCGAAAGAGACTGGTGGCGCTGCCCCGACGCGAGAACTTGAACTATCGACAAAAGGTATCATGCGTATGAGAGTGGCATACTATCGCACTCAACATGATCATGCTGAATACTGCGCGCTATTGCCGAGCCCATGCTTCTACCGGGTGTTTTTTTTAGTTATCATAATTGTTGCCTGTTCGTACGTGGGAAAATGATTTGACTGACACAGGGACCTCACGGCCAACCTACGAAGGCGGCGACTAGCCCGGGTAGGGAGTAGCAAAGAATAAAGTCGAGTCGAACGTAAACCTTTCGGTGGACATCCACCTGGTTAGGAATGACAATAAATGAAATGAGAGTCGAGTCGCACTGAAGTGCTCAACAAACGCAGGTAAGGAACAGGCTAGCTGCGTTAGATAGCAGTGACCACCACACTTTTGTCCTCAAGCCACCTCTCGTTGATACTTTAGCTTCTCGCGTCGAAACAGCGCCACCGGTACATTTTGGTCGTCGCTCGATCGTTTTGGTTTACATAGTTCACGACACTACAAATGGGTATACGTGCAGACGTGCACTTAGGCCTAGTTACCTTTAAAACATGACTGTGCGTTCACTTTCCCCTTGTCTAGGGATCTCACATAGCCAATCACTGCAATCTACATAAGGAGTTCAGCGGATGACGAGGCGGAAAATATGTATAGAGCTAAAAATAAAGACCGATGGGACACTGAAGATTGTTTTTCACATGGTCACGTCATGCGCAGTGTCGTACCGCAGACTTCAACTTTGGCTTCAGAAAAACCTTCGGACACGACCTTTGTTGGACACCCTCCATATATCGCAAATAATTGGATCATTGAGGACTTTACGGGAAAGTATACATATTTCCATTTTATGACTGTATACTGCCACATAGGCAGTGTCGCGTTCTGGTGATGATTGCGGGGAGGGTTCGAGCAGATGCTCGTGAACTCTACGGCTGCTTTTTGTTCGCAGCTTTGCACCGGCTGTGACTGTCAAGCCGCGTCGGTTTTTGCTGTAGCGGTGAAATTGGAGACTGTCCATGTTAATCACTTAAATCGAACAACCGTGTTTTCCTCTCAAAGGTATATTTAGAGAAACTAAAGAGCAGTGAAAGTGTCACGGGGAATATATATTCTTTAAATCTCCCGAAAGGCTTTTTTTGTGCATGAGTAATTTTATTGATAAGTAAAGCGAAGTACTTGGTTGTCTTTAGAAGAATTGGTGAGTGAAATTAACGAATAAATTTAGAGGATAGAAGCAGACGTACTCGATACATGCAGATGGTTTGAAAGTGTTGGGGACTTTGGCTTCTTCTCTGAAGCAACCAACCAAACAAGCCACTTGCAAGTCAGCTGGACAAAAGAATGGGCGTTCCGACAGCTATTTTCCCAGGTCTTGATTTACTCCATTATTTGAGAAGATGAAGAAATAATCCTCGCGAATAATCACCACCAGTGGTCTGCAATATTTAATGGGCTGTGAGGGGAACAATGGCGGACAACCTGAAACTGCGACGATCCCAGCTGACATCCTGTGACCTTTATTCAGTTCAACGTCACATTTTTTTTTTTCAGTAGAGAACCAAGAATTAACGCTATCGGTTAGATGAGCAAAATTTGTCCCCGACTCGGTAGCTTTTGCGGACCTTGTATCAAAGCACCTACAGGGTGTCACAAAAGAAAATTTACACGGTCTTTTTTACCGCAAAAATAAACTAGGCATCGCCAAACGCTCACTCTCCACCCAAAGGTAGAGCTAGAGGTCACAACCAGATGCCAAAGTTTCAGCCCGATCCGATAACTTAATCAAAAGTTATAAGTGATTTCCTGAAAATTTCAATGGGAAAATGGAGCCCATTTTTGCCCGTTTTCGGTTTCTGGTGCCATAGAGCCCCATGTGTTCAAAAATTCCGTCGGCCGCCATTTTCCCATTGAAATTTTCAGAAAATCAGTTATAACTTTTGATAAAGTTATCGGATCGGGCTGAAACTTTGGCATCTGGTTGTGACCTCTAGCGCTACCTTTGGGCGGAGAATGAGCGTTCGGCGATGCCTAGTTTATTTTTGCGGTAAAAAAGACCGTGTAAATTTTCTTTTGTGACACCCTCTTGTGCAATAAGAATATTAAACCGGCCATTAAGCTTTTGTCAGATATTCACATGGAAAACGGATGAAAGCTTTAAGAAAAGGGCCATCAAAATAACACAGACAAATGAAAACGCCAAACGTTCCGTTTCGCGGTGTTGGAGGTCTGGGTTCGCTTTCTTTTGCGCGAGTAAAAGCATTCGTTTGTGCATTCGATTGCATTATCGTGACCGCGGGATCACAGCGCTCTGGCTCGTCTCGAGCACAGTTACACAGGCTCCATGAACGGAGTAAGGGAAACTCGCGTATGAAAATTTATGATCTCTGTTTTTACAAAAAGGCGTTCACCTAGAACAGTGGTTCTCATCTATCCATGTTTCGCGGACCCCTTGTGGATCGGCGGAGATGATGGAGGATCCCGTTCGTGGCGAGGGGAAGGGAAGGGTATAGGTTAATTATGATAATGATTTAATAAATCGATACAACTAAAGGCTAGTTTGAAGTAGACTTTTCTAATTGACATACAGCCGCGAAAACTCACCCGAAAAATTTAACGTTTCATCTCAATCTAAAAAGAAATACAACTTACATTACGGGCTTGACTCATGAGGCAGGGCTTCGCGGACCCCAAAAGGTCCGCGGACCCCCATTTGAGAACCACTGACTTAGAACAACAATTGCTATGTCCTAAGGTAAACACGGTGCACGCTCGCCGCAAGCACACGCTGGACCGTATCACGCAGAGCCATAAGGGACAGCGGATACTTCATGCTGAAAGTTTGCTCTAGCTGTTAGCGTTATGTCGTTGTTTCGAAATATCTTAATATCCGGTGTTTGAGAGCAATCTTAATATCGTTTTTCTCACCGCAAAAATAAACTACTCATTTTCTAAAGCTCAGCTTTCGCCGGAATGTTGTGCAAGCAGTTGGGATGAAATGTAGAAGCTCCAGGACTTAATAAAAGCGATAAAAAATGAAAGACTTTACAAATCTCTGTACCGTGAAATTAAAGCGCAGCTCTTGAGGGGGTAGAGGGGAAGGGTACGATGGGGAGGGTATACCTCTTCCTCTCCTCCGTACGCTCTCGTCCTCTTCCCCTTCTCATCCTATTTTCTCCTTCTCCTCCCCTCCTTCTCATCGTCTCCTCCTCCTCCTTCCATTCTCTTCCACCAATGTTGTTCAAGCATTTGGGATGAGATGTCGAAGTTCGAGGACTTAATAAAAGCGATAAAAAATGAAAGACGTTTACAATTCTCTGTAATTCCGAATTAGGGCGCAGTTCTTGAGGAGGAGGAGAGGAGGGTACAGAAGAAGGGTATGCCCCTCCTTCTCCTCCCCTCCTCCTCTTCTGCTCCCCTTCGATTTAGCGGGAACTTTTCGCGAAATTTCCTGCGAAATTTAGCGCGAAATATTTTCCGCATAATAGACAGATCTCACTAAGCGTTGGGCGCATGCGTAAAGCCGCCATAACTTTAGTTCACAGGAGGCAGACGGCCGTGCACGCGAGGGCTCGTGCCTTCTCGTGCTCTACACGCGAAGAGCTCCAGCGGGGTTGTCGCACGTGCAAAAAGACTAACGTTCCCTCGATGCATTGCGGCAGCGGTGGCGTAGACAAACTGACAGGTGAGATCGGTCTATTCATCTACAGAAAAATGTTTCCACTAAATTTTTTTTTCCGATAAGCATAGCGGGAAAACCTTTTTCGCTAAATTTAGCGGTGAATTTTTTGCGCTAAATTTAGAGGGTTCATTTTTCCGCTACATCTAGCAGGAAACTTTTTCCACTCATTTTAGCGAGGAAATTGTTCCGCTAATTTTAGCGTGGAAAATTTTCAGCTAAACTTGGAGGGAACATGTTTCAGTTGAATATAGCGGGAAATATTTCCGCTAAATTTAGCGGGAAATTTTCTGCTAAATTTAGCGGGAAAAATTTCCCGCTAAAATTAGACGGGAAATTTTTCCGCCCAATTTGGTGGGGAATTCGTTTCGCCAATTTTAGCGAAGAATTTTTTTTTCGCTAGATATAGCGTTGAAAATATTCCTCTAAATCTAGCGAGGAAATTTTTCCGCTAAATTTAGCGGGAACATTTTCCCATAATGCAACGTGCAGTTACGCCTGCTTGCATTATTCCCATAATGCAATACGCGTGGTTATGCCGATGGCGATGGCAATATCGATGGTGAAGGCGACGCCACTGAAGCCGGAAACGGGCGCCCAAGAACTGCGCTCTAAAAAATTAAATACCTTTACAAATCTCTGTAACGCGAAATTGGAGCGCAGCTCTTGAGGAGGAGGATGGGAGGGTACGGAGGAAATGGTATGCCCCTCCTCCTCCTCCTCAGTGCCCTCTCCTCCTCTCCTCCTTCTCTCCTCCTCCCGTCCTACTCTGCTGCTCGTCCTCCCCTCCTTTCCTCCTCTCTACTCCTCCTCCTCCCCTTCTCTTCCTCCTACTCTCTCCTCCTCCTCCTTCCTCCCCTCCTCCTCTTTTCATCTTTCTCCTTTAATGTCGTTCAAGCAGTTGGGATGATATGTCGAAGTTCCAGGACATATTAAAAGCGATAAAAAAAAGAAAATGGTGGTCGACGTAGGCCAACAATACATGAGATAAACACCTGGTAGTGTCTCCATAAACGTTTTTGAAACTAGCGTCTAATTTAGGCATTTAAAATTTTGGCATCTGATTCCAACACTTAGCGCTTCTTCCTTGTGAAGGCTAAGCGTTCGAAACAAAAAAGTTTTGCTGTGAGAAGAAGACTTTTTGGATTGTTCTAAACGCGGTTTTTAGATCCCTTGACGAAAGCCACAGATTGAAAGTAAGCACTACGATGCTGCTACTCTCTTCTATTTTCCATCACTAGAACTGAAGAGGAAGTCACTCAACTAGACCTCTTGGAGCAGCAGTCTCTAGACCTGTTCATGAAATTGGCCCGGACCGCGTTTGACCCGAATTTGGAGGAGGCCCGAAAGAATTACGAAACAAGCTTGAACAACGAACTCGGACCCTGGGCTGAGTTGCTCCACGGACGAGCGTGGGCCCTGGGAGGAAGGCTCACCTACGTGGACTTTATACTCTACGAAGCCCTGGACTGGATTCGCGACTTCGAACCTGATGCTTTTCAGCGTTTTCCAACTCTGCTGAAGTACCTTAACAAGTTTGAAGAGTTGCCCAACGTCAAGCAGTACATGGCGTCGGAGAAGTACCGCAAGTATCCTTTTCTACGTAGAAAATTGACGTGGGCTGCCAAGAAAACGTCGTCTTAGTTTTGAGAAGCGTCGTTGCTGGAGCAATTTGGTAGGGAAGTAAGAAAGAACTGTCTCTTGTTGCTTCATAAACGTCGGGTAGAATAAAATGGAATATTCAGTTTTACTGAGTTCATCTTTCTCAAGAAAATTCCAACTGGTTAACCTGCCCTAACGCTGGCAAAACAAGGTATTCGAAGCCTAATGAACAGTTCAGCTAAGTTTATAGACTATGCCACGTTACCAATAAATTGTATTACAAAACAAATATCTTTATGCAAAATATAGAGTCTTCGGGTTAAGCCCTGATAAGAGGGGAGACAAGTTATCCTCTTTATACTGAGTCTCCTCGTTGACACCAGGTCAATAGAGCCTCGGGAGAGAAATTTAGAGCCTCGGAAGTGCAGATGTCTCCTCACGAACTGCCTTTGGCCGGATCAAAACTGCAATCAAAGCGAGACACTGTAGTTCAAGATTATTTTGCGCAGGTTTTAGAAATATATAGTTTTTAAATATTAGCTTTTTAGCCCTCTTAATTTTGCTTGTGCTTCTTTCACCTTTTTCCGGATACCTCAATCCCTTCCTTGCTAAATGCAGCCCTCGTGAATTGTTTTCTAGTGCAGTTACATTTCGTCAATGTAGCAAGTTTAACAAAAGTTGCAGTTTGTGTCATTAGCTACAAAAGATATATTTACATTGAACGAAAATGCTACACGTCACTTGTGGGTGCAGGTATACCTTTCGGAGTGCTCATTGCTGTAATGTTTAACGACAATAAACTGAGGAAACCACACAGATTTTCCTGATATCAATTGTATGTTTCTGACACGTCTGAAGCATGACGAGAGGTTACAAATATCTGAGAAATAGTGATGTTTAATATCTTAATAGATGGACACCCCCAAAAATGAAAGAAAGCAAAGTGCCAATTGGTACTTCCGTATCCCCCGCGTTTATGACTAGCCCTTGTCATGACATCTAACCGAGACTCTAGACCTCCAAAAAAACTTGCGGGACGCGGTCTCGCTGGCGCCCACGAGCAGAGTTGTGCCAACTATATTTCCATCCGCGCAAAATGGCACTTGCCTAGCTGAAGTGGGCGCGCGATTGTTGGCGGTTGGCGGCAAAGTGCGAAAGGCCGGCGGAAGTAGACGGCCGGGGATTATCGTGTGGACGACCGCAAGCGGCACTTGAAATCCTCTGCCGCCATAAGATTCAAGCGTTTCTGTATAGCTTCGCCCGCTCGTTTGAGGACCTCGGAGCATCCCTCGAAAGCTCCGTATACCAACGACTGACCTCGCAGCCTCCTGTCGTGCACGGTAAGCGCGCGAGTTCTCTGTGGATGCCATCTTCTGCGGTAAGCGTGTAGATGAGAAGTTCACAGAGCCTGGTGGACTGTGAGATGCGGTAGACATCGCGCGAAAGGCAAAAGCATTGGGAGCGCCGCAGTGTGCTTCCAACTGCCAGATCGGCGCCACGTGGTTTATGGTCCACGTTTGCAATACGAGCTGCGAGAAGCTGACGAAGCGTTGATCGTCTGCAAGCGTCCCTACCTCTCGACCCGCTTTTCTCTTTGACCCATGACAACGCAACGCATGCTCACTTACGAATAATTGGCTAAGGAGCTTCGGGAAGCATCTGCCATTAAATTACAACCTCTCTATAATTTCTGTTGCTCCCTCTCCTACATGTAGGCAGACTTGTGCTCAATACTTGAAAAATGTAATGGATTACATTTTCAATGTAGTCCATTACATTCAAATGTAATGGACTACCGTTACAAATTACTTTCGCTGAAAAGTAACGGATTACTTTACTTGTTACGTTCCAAATTATTTTCCCGTTACTTTTTCCGTACACTTATCAGGAAAACAATAAAAATAGTTTTGATATTCTTCAAAAATGTTCTGCAACACTTTTCATTTCTCATACGCCCGTATTATGGTAGTCCTTGTAAAAATAAAATATTGTATTTAAGAGAAAAAGTGTAGATGCACTCCGTTCACCTGTAAGCTGACAAGGCACCGAAAGCTGCGACGACACCCGCCATCCCGCTAGCTTACGGCCTCCAAAAATGATCCCTGGAATTCTGCAGACAAAGCTAGCGGTGTGCATGCTCAGTAGCAGCGTATCTACGAAAGCTTTCTTTTGAGTCGAGTGTTTCGCCTGTTATACTCATCAGGGTCGCTAAACTCGTGGAACAAAACATTCTTTGCTTTTTGACGTAGCGGGGGGAGCGACCAAAAGAACGCCGCAAAGTTTCCTCCTCTCTGCGCGCGCTCAACTTCGCAACTTTTGACGAAAAATTCCCCGCGATCCCTAGGCAGTGCACGAGAGCACGAGCAGCACGAGACAGCGCGGGGAGGCAAGCGTTCACGCCGTGCGCTGTGCGTTGTCTTTGGGCTCTGTAGCGCCGTTGGGCCGAAATTCGGTCCCGTCATGCCTCGCTCAGACGAGAAGCGAGAGCAGACGACGGGAGTTCGTCTGCTACGATGAGGCATTCGCACAGCCGAACCGAAAGAAAAAGTAGATTTTCTGCTCGAAATCGCGTCCCGCGGGCCAGTAAACTCAAACGTGAATTTGAATTGTAAGCGTCTGATATTTCAGGAAGTAAGAATCGACGACCCGTGCTTTATTTGCAATATTGGAGTCGCTATGTTGCCGTACAGACGCTGAAACCTACCAGTGTGTAATGAAAGGCTCAGGACAAACACAGGGTCCGCGAGATCTCACATCATCCGTGTGCGGGTGAAAAGTGGAACATTTGTCGACAAAGCTCCCACAGCAGAAACCTGTGACGCATTCACTCAGCGTCCGGGAAAGCTAAACATAAAGACGTTGCCCGAGGCTTGAGCAAAGTCATATTTGAACGGCAGCTATCTTGCCCCGTCGTATTTTGTTTGAGAAAGTTCTCGTTCTCGACGCCCTCACCAGGGAAATAAAAAGTCTTCCGAAACGTATTGGTAGATATTCCAACGAACTAGATTTAATTCGTATCCTTTCAGTGGTTCACTCATAATACCATGCTTAAAACAAAGCAAGCTTTTGCCGCGTACAGTGCCATCAATTGTCTCAAGTGTATGCTATTTTGTAGTCAGCTGGTTTCAGAAACTTACGCCGTCTGTAGATATCTCTGACAGCCGAGGTGCTTTATTGGAAGTCATCGCAAATGTAAGTTCCACGTTGCAGCAACCAACGTTTATAGGTAAACGATGGCAGCGACTGCACTCTCGCATTCCCACCCATCACGTCGAACAAAAAGGCGCTAGTTTCGCTTTGAGGTCGGTACTTTTCTACAACATCTATGGCGACAACATCAGTCTGCACTCGGTGCATTCGACAAGTTCGTTCGGGGCCGGTTCTCCGAGCAGCACTCCGCGGGTGCAATGCATTAGAACTCTCAGTGCAAGTTTGGATCGCGGATCGGGAGCCCGTCACTGGCATCACCGGCGGCCATTGCTTGACAACATGCAATACACGCAAGTCTAAGGGAGAATCACGCAAAAGTAGGAAGCTTGTACGCGGTGCTCGAGGGCGAGTATTTTATGACGTGCTGCGATCATTATATCGGATGCTTGGAGATGAAATAGACATTCGTCAAGCGTTCGAACATCGATTAAAAAAAAAAAAAATTGGCAGGAGCACCACCGACTTTACCAACTTCGCTTGCATCGGTTGCTAAATAAATGACACGTTCAACGACTGAACGACACGCTCCGAGTTTCAGTGTGTCACGTAAGCCCTGACAGCAGTTCAAAGAAAAAGCTTTCACCAAAAGTACAATGTACAAGCGGTTAAAACGATGCAAATGTCCCCAGTAAAGGCCTCCTAACTTATAGTTTGCTGAGCTTTGATGACTCCGAGATCACGTATGACTCCAATATAACTCTCGGTAACCCTTGTATCATTAAACACATCACAGTTAACGCCCAACAAAGTCTCCCTCGATCCTCAACCACACAACATTATTTAAAAATGATTGGTATTCTAACGCGTTTACTATTCTTGCCCACAATATTAACCGTTATTTGCGGAAAACACGATAGAAATTTCATGGTCGAGAACAACCTACTAACGTAACAAAATTGAGTTTTCCCGTTTCTCTTAGCATGCATTAGCTCGTGTCAAGCGACGACTCCCGGTGGTGCCGCTCCACCCCAGCAATACAGGCCTCTATCTGCGGTCCAGCCTACTGAGAGATCAGTGGTGCCAGTGCTATTAGACATAAATCGTTTATTTGCATCAGTACGCCCACACCTGCCGGATGTCGGGACGAGGCGCAAAGCCGTACATCCGGCCAATATTGGAGACGGTTTTCGGCCGAAATTGCCTCGACACTGGCCAAGTAGCGACGTGCTGTTTCGGCGACTCGTTTGCGTAATTTATTTGTTCAGTCATTTTATTGGGTCCCGGGCCACTGTGTACACCCCCAAAAAAAAAGTGTACTGCGGTAATTACACCTTTACGAGAAGGAGTATTGTAGTTCTACATCTTTATAAAAAGGTGTTGTGCATTATCACACGTTCTAAGAAGCGTGTTTAAATAATCACACATTTTTGAGGGTGTGAGGTTTACATTTTTTTATAAGGTCTATCGCTACATTTATTAGGGTGTTAGTTACGGTACACCTCACTTACATGCATAAAGGTGTGAAAATGTTTAATGAGTATATACCTCTAACTGAAGGAAATCTCCTTCATGTGATTACATCGCGTGCCGATGAAACGATCTGTCGATGACACGTCGTTCGATGAACTGATTTGACCGCCAATGAGTGACGACTGCCAGTAGAATTTTGGGGAATTAATTCTGCCGGCTGCCGGGAGACTCGACCCTACCCATTAATTACCCCGGTTTTTGTTTGTTTTTCAACATTCTGAATCGTGTACCAGCTTAGTAGTACCTCTTCGGATACTACCCAAAAAAAACGATGGCAGCTGCAAAAGCTCTGACAGCCCGGCTCACAGTCATGTGGGAGACTGACAGGTTCTCGTCAGTCGCCACCATGCCTTGAACGCGATTGTCCGCCGCCTCGAAGTCCGGGCGCCGAACGAAGCTCGTCGCATAGTCAACGCACAACGGCTTTCGATAGCCGGTACTGTCACCGAAAGTCGTCGTCGGGGAGTTGAAAGGCGTCCCGGTAGTCTCAGTAGCGACGCCGACGGTGGCGGAAGATAAGCTCGGCCGCAGCGTACGGCACCGCCATCTTGACAAAGTTCAACTTCGCCTCGATCCGAAGCGAAGATTTCGAGCTCAAACCACGGCTCTCGCAAAGTTCGGAAACGTCACTTTGACGTCAGCGACAACTTCGACAAACGAGGTTTCTCATCACTTTTTTTTACACAAACTTTGGAGGGATATGGAGCGTCAACAGGTCGCCTAGGGACAATCTTCAAAGCATTCATTTTAGCTTGGCGTAGGGATGTAGGGACAAACGGGCGCTACGTCATCGGCGAAGCCGTTCAATCAGCGGCCCTCACGCGCTGCACGCGCGCCCTGATGAACTTTGCTACATTCTGCCGCTCTCGAAGAAATGAGCGTTCTAATGATTGACACCTCGCTCGGCGCGACGTCAGCGTCGCGAGAGTCCAATTTGCGCGTTCCGCAAACTTCGGGCACAAAGTTGTGCTCGACGAGTTTAGCTACCCAGTACTCATCAACAACATGCTCATCAACAACATGCTTATTCTGCAAAAAGTAGGACATTTCCTTAGAGTCTATGCTCGAGTTATCCACGGGTGTCTTCTCTATCTCTAGGGCAATAGTCATTTAAATACGAGAAGTAATAATGTTTCGACATCAATTTGTATCACAATCTCCAGTTGCGAAGTGGCAGTCACGTAACCTGGCAACCCAGTAGCACAGTTTTTCAAGTTAAATATTGTTTTTTGTGTGAAAATGTAGGGGCCTTAAAGGGGTACTCCATAGGTGTTTTTTAATTGTCTCCGATTTGCTCGAAATTTTGCTAAACTCACCAACAAACATCGCTAAAGTAGTATCTCAAATATTAGGTCAAAATATTGTGTGTTTACGAAGTAATTGAATTTAAAATTTCGGTCCTCGCCGCATTTTTCAAACTGAAAGTTTCTACTGTCAATAACGAAAAAGTGACCTCTGTGGAGGACAGGGGTTCACTTTTTGGAATGTAGAATTTATGCCCAACTGATTCGAAACAGTTTCATGGTGTCAAATGAATGCTTTGGAAGCTCGCTCTAGTACCCGCGCTTCAGCACGGAACAAATGATTGACATATTCTATTTTTCAGACTGCTTGCTCGACTGGCAAGCCTGCCTGTCCCTGACGTGACGGCACTGAAAAATGCGGGTATATTTGAATGTTGGTTTTTGCATCATTTTCATTTGCTGATTTCACAATAACTATTATGAATTTCGCGATACTAAATAGCACACTCGGAAGGGTAAAAGCCTCCCCGGCTTTTACCCTTCCGAGTATGCTATTTAGTATCGCGAAATTCATAATAGTTATTGTGAAATCAGCAAATGAAAATGATGCAAAAACCAACATTCAAATATACCCGCATTTTTAGAAAATATAGTTAGTTGACGTAGCTCATAAAACCTTCCGAGTACCTCTTTAAACAGCCCGAAGAAGCTAATTGGTAGAGCCGAACTTGACCTTCTTTGGCCAGAGTCCGGATGCCTTGGCCCTACCTAATTGGCCAGACAAGTGCCAAAGTTAGGTCAAAGTTAGGGACGAGCCACAAAAAGGCCCCAAAAAAAAATCACTCTGCCAGTAACTAAAGCCTTGGAGCAAAAACCGCATTTGGCCCATGTTAGACCCCATAGGATTGCCGAGCTTGTACCTTGTTAAGCGTTTCTCTGGCGTACTGCCTAGGTACTATTACATCACCCTGGGGAAATATTAACACAGTTTAGTCACAGCTTTTGGGTGAGCGAATTTGTCCGAAAATATTTTATGTGCTTATAAAACTGATTTGGTTCCGAGGAACAACGTGATACGTGAAACACAAAAACTAGGCCTTTCTGTATCCCCACCGGCACATGGGACTTGTTATGGGCCACTTGCGATAGTTTTCTGTCGTCATGTGCTCTTTGATGTTAGGAAGTTCTTCGAAGTTCTTGAGGAAGTCCAGGAGTTCGGGGTGGATCTCGAATGCGTCGGGATGGAGCTCATAGTTCCAGTCCAGGGCCTCGTAGAGCAAGAAGTCGACATAGGTGAGACGGTCGCCAAAGGTCCACTTGCGCCCTTGCAGGTGGTTGGCCCAGAGTTCTAGCACGTTGATCAAATTTTCTTCGAACTTCTTGCGTGCATCCTCAAAGTTTGGACTGTATCCTGTCATTACCAAGCCCACGATCAGGTCTCTTGCCTGCTGCTCACACATGTCTAGTTCCATGGTCTCTTCTTCCGTCCTTGCACGTGCAAAAAAAAAACAAAAACAACATCAACAACGGAAATTATTCGGGATTTACAGTTACACAAAGTACGAAACTGAGCAAAAGAAAAAAATGTATTTACGCCATAAAGTAAACACAATATGAAAGCTAATATCTAAATAATTAAACTTTGGGAAAAATAATTTTACTCCGCATCTTTTTATCTCTTAAGGGTTGAGTTATCCGTGGTCCCTCTAGCCATAGGACGCGCCGCATTCCCGTTGGTAATCTGAGGGAACTTCACAGGGTAGGACGCAGGTAAATTTTATGTCCCTAAAGGAATGCCTAAGGCTCAGTAAAAACGGCCATCAATCATTTACTTTTTTTATTTCTGTGGAGCTGTAAATGATATGCGAAATCCTTCTGTATATGCAAACTTGAGATGTTTGAAGTTTACACCCGAGATTAAAGTTGAGAATCTGAGCGCCTAAACGGAGGGAACATAATTAGTTTATACCACCTGCACATCTTCATTGTGCCACCACAATTTCAGTTACAGGTAGGCTATACCGTTGTATACGCCCCGCCCCGTCAGGGCGCTAAAACGATAACATATTTTACCCCCCAGCCACGATAGGCCACTTTGACGCCCCTATCTGCTTCTCGTGGGAGCTGGGTATATAAACAAACACTTCTGAACATCTAGAATTTTCTAAATTTAAACTTTTTTTTATTAACTTTGATTTTTTACTTGGAAAGGGGAGACGGAGAAAAAAACGATTCGGGTGTTGCTTGACTTGCCTCTGCCTCTCCCACAGCAGCAGGGAAACAACATGAACGCACCAAATATTCGAAATAATAATACATATTAACAAGCAAAGTATAAAGCAATACATATGTGTTGAGAGGAAAAAAAACAATCGATTTTTTGCGAAGTTAACCTTTTCTGTATAAAAACCGCACTAAACAAAATGAAATAATGGAACCCATTTTTGAAGACTACAGTTTCCAGAAAATCTTTTCGGAATAGCCTGCCAAATGCCGCAATAAGATAATTCAAATTGTTCAAGACGATCAAAAAGCAGGAAATCACCCTGCACCTCTCAGTCGTTGGTGAGAGGGACAAATGAATGTTTTTTGTTCATCAAATAATGGGTCGCAAATTGTCGTTAGATAAAAAAGAGCGCACACTAGCGTGGAACTTTTTTGTGAAAAGGTTGAGTTCGAAAGCCACTTGCTCAGTTTGTGAAAAGATTCGTCTTCAAAAAAATAAAAAAAAAAATTGAACAACCAGTCCCAATGAACATCGCAGAAATGAGTGCACTGCCTTAGGCAAGCGAAGAAGCTAACAAAAGACGGTTTCGGATTGTTAACGGAGTTTAGTTTAATTTAACCGAACCACAAAAGTTTATCTTAATTAACTCATCCATATCTACGGGAACTAAACTTATATTTGTTTCACGTAGCGACGAATATCAAGGATCGTTTCTGACTCGTTTGTTACTAACCTTTTGTTCACATTTACTTCCAAGAAAAATTGCTGTTACAGAAATGGCAATCAAGGTAATGTGCTTCTCAGCTTAAGAACTGCAGGACAGGAACTGCTTCTGATTTCTCAGAGAGAAGTAACATCACAAATCTCTCGGCGAACGAAATTTTTTTGACACCGCAAAGAGGTGCTAGCGTTTGTCATTTGTCAAGACTATTGTTCGCTAAAAACAAATCTTTGTCAAATTCCCAGCCCACCTTGGTTCACTGGACAGTGGGCACTGAACGATTAGCGTCATCTTAGGGGGCCTCACCCAGAAGACTTAAGTCACAGCAGACCTCAGTGATATTTCAACATCAAAATAAGTCGACTGGCATAAGTAAAGTAGTTGTGTTTTTGTCTGTTTAAATCGCGGGAAGTTAGTCAGCCCCAGTAGGCATCTGGTGTCTCTGTTGTGGATGACAAAACTAGCCAATGCAGTACCCCTGCATGAAGTCTTTAACGTGATTCACGCACTAGTCATAGAAAACGCCCCACCAATACGATACAAGTTTAGATGGAAATGGGCAGGGGTAGGGATTGACCGCTGCGCCCCTTGGTTCCGCAGCGTGAGCTTTTGCTCCTCGTGGTCCGAGCTGCGGTGCGCTAGCACACTCGGCTAACGGTCTCCACCGACGAGCACAAGCCAAACCCGGTATTTCCTTAGCGTACTCTCTGAAAAGCGAGAATGAAGCGAGCGACAAAACCGACGTTAATTTTCCTCTCCAAATACCTTCAAAAATACAAAATAAAGAATGTACCTTCCGTCGAGGTCGTACTTCCTGGCGAGGTGCCGCAAGATTGCCAGGCTCTGCGTCAGCTTCACGTTGCCGTCGATGTAGTACGGTAAGTTGGGGAACGTGAGACCCAGAGTGAACTTCTCCTTGAGCCACTCCTTGTTCCGAAAGTCCGGAGGCTGGCCGAACTCGAAGCGCCTGTCATGAAACTCGACGCCTTTGTAGATGAGGAGGTTGCGGATGCTCTGCGCCAGACCCCTGGTGTTCCAGTAGGCCAGCGTAGGTCTGCCGCTCTCCGGGTGATGGTCGGACGACCTAGACATGGTCGAAGGCGGGACAGCGTATGAGCGTTGTGTCTCGTGACAAATCTCACTTTATACCGAGTGCAAAGGTGCCGCTACTTTCAAGTGGAACGAAGAAGGTAAACGGAAGTCGCTATCGACGACGGCGGGGTATGGGGCACTTGTGCGGGCGGCTGGCTTTCTGTCATCCCTTATCGGAGAGAGGAAGTGTTTGTGCCTCGAAATAAGCCATCGAGAGGTAAACGGTTCGGACGGGAGTATAGTGTCAATAAGTTCTATCGATACCTGAAGGTGCATTGCCAGGAACCTCGAGGTCGTTGACGCTGAGAACAGTCCTGCTATCCACCGTTTCGCCTTATGACGGAGCGCAGCGGACGCTACGAGTCAACCCCGCCAATCCGGCACTGGACCACGCACGTCGCTGCTGCCTTCCCAAAGGTCACGTGACACTACCACGGCATTGGATTGGCTTAGATGGCTCGTAGTGCCGCCTGTGGTCTCTCGTAGGGTGAAGCGGAGTATGGCTGTTGTCAGCAGGACCAAGTTCCGGCGACCTTGGCTATGGTTCTTTCGGTCAGTCCAGAGGCGATATGAAACCTCTCCTGTAACGACATTCTTTCTTTATCTGTTTCCTAGTGGAGCTTGCTTAAAATAAGTGCTTTCGAGGTCGGAATGTCATTTGGATTAAAATAACACAAACGCTGCACAATGAAAAGAGGCGTAGTCTTAAAGTTACTATTACCACCGGGTATTCAACCGTAAAAAGTACGGTATAAATATTCCAGTGAATGGAGCGCAATTAAACGTTTCAGAAACGAGTTTTGTAACTACTGAATTTATCATATTTAGTATTCGTGGGTGTAGGTTACAAAAACAACAAAAAGATAAAAAAATTACACCATCTTCCCGAGGGGAACCATGGGGTGATGCGGAGCATCGGGGTGGTGCTGACGCTTGCTTGCGCCAACCCACTAACTGATGGGACTGTTGCTTCCATCACACTTCATCGGAAGAACGGAGTGAAGTGGAGTCAACAGCGGTGAACTGATGTAGCACAAGTAACTTTGAAAGTCTAATCAGACCGCACGGTAAGGCGGCGTAAAATGCCCTAACAGCGCTTGCAGGTTTCCTCGTCGAGACCGGGCTGGCCGGCGAGATCTAGGCTGCAACGGACGCGAGCGGTCGGGAAATGCTAGCAGACGACAGCCCCGGAGTTGCGGGGAAAGCTCACCCCACTAGAAAGGCCTGGCCTGGCGCTGCGACCCGCGCGCCGAAAACTTTCCTCCTTTTCCTCCTCCGGGGAAACACGGTTTCGCCTCAGACCCCGCCCGGTCACGTGATGGGGAACGCGCGCAGCGCGCTACCGCTCACACTTGAAGGAGAGGAGACTAGATGAGGAGAGTTGCGCATGCGTAGTGTGAGTGCGGACTACGACGCCGACGCCGCGGGACATAGACCCGAGCAAGAGATGCTCCGCATCTAAAAATAACATAAAACATGACACGCAAGCGACCTAGTGAACTTCAAACATCTTGAAAATTTTGAGACTTAGCAACTTTTTGGTTCCTAAATTTCTGGTGTTCAAGATGCCGATAAAAAGGCTTGTTTTTCTTGCGCACTAAGAGAAAATAGAAGAAATAAACTTGGACAAGCCGGTTAGTCGACCCTGCTGCTCGTGCGGTGTGGTGTGTAGTGTCGCAACGACGACGTGGTTTAATCGACCTCTCGAATGATTTTGAGAGGCCTCATAAAGAGGAAGCTCCAGTGGGCTGCTTTTTCGGGTGTTTTGTGGTAGGATGTTATCACGAATATTTTGGAACGTGTAAATACAATTCATAGCTAAAATACCTTATTCTTTACTTTTATTTGTCGTGAGGACGTAAGATGATATAATTGATATATTGAATATCTTGGCGGAATAGAACGTTCATTTCCGTCGTTATCCCCACTCAGTCGCATCGAAGTTTCCCAGGCCACCGGGTAATATTCAAGCTTTTGTTCGAAGATAGGTGTAAAGCTTTGAAGGCGCTATCTCTAGAAGCGCGCGTGACTGACTCTTTCGAAAATAGTGGTTGTCTCCAGGCACGTAGCCAGGATTTTGTTTGGGGGGGGGGGGGGGGGGGGGTTTGCCCATGACAAAATGTTGTATGAGGGGAAGGGGGGAGAGGAGGTCCCAGCGAAATGGATGATTTCGGGAAGGGGGG
>JABSTQ010000617.1:0-24902 GCA_013358835.2 Ixodes persulcatus
TGATTTTCCGTGGAACGGTTCATGCTATTGACTCAATCGCCTGACGTGTTGATTGTTCTCTTGTTTGTTCACGGGTTTGCAGAATTCTCGTGGCACCGAACCAACTGACTCGTGCTGTTGCGCGATGCCGTACTCATGTGTAGCCGACAGCTTTTACGAACAGCGCTCGTCGCAGTTGTTCTTCCCGCTTACCGTCTTTTTCACTTCGTCACCGAGATTTTAAAGGGGTGGGTGGGTTTGAGCAAGTAAACCTTTTTTGTTCGAAACGTATTTCGGACGGCGCATATGAAAACTGTGTACGTATGGCTTTGGGTCTGAAGAAGGCTCGCCTGAACCCGACACTCTGCCGACCATCTTTGAAGGTAAGAAGGCAGTTCAGCGCATTAAAAATCAGAAACAAAGAGGAAACGTAACTAGGTAGGAATTGAAGGTCGATTGTTATAGAAAAAAGCTATTACGTTATTAGAATTGTGCAGTGTGCTAGAAAAGCCGCGATCATTTAGCCGAATAGCGGGTTTCCACTGGCTCTCTTGCGTTAACCGCCTTATATTAGTGTTTTAGTGTTGGTTTCTTATATTGTTGAAGTGACCATATTTTCCGGACCGACTCCGGTCCGGGAAATCTGGGAAACAAAAGAAAACAATCTTGGGTAGCCCAAGATCATTTTCTTTTGCTTTTAATCTACTCGGCTACCCAGCCATTTGGGAGAGAAGGGCTTGCTCTAATAAATGGTCATGCAATTCATAATGCGACTTTCACGGTGCAACTTGTTTTAGCATAAACTTTTTT
This sequence comes from Ixodes persulcatus, assembly GCA_013358835.2. Taxonomy (NCBI): domain Eukaryota; kingdom Metazoa; phylum Arthropoda; class Arachnida; order Ixodida; family Ixodidae; genus Ixodes; species Ixodes persulcatus. The sequence continues at coordinate 790 of JABSTQ010000617.1, forward strand.
TTTTCCAGTTGCTGGCATTATTTGAGGTCACATATTTTTTAAACGTAAACATAAATTTTGTTAAATTTTCCTTCCAAAGGTTCATATTCTCTTCAGGAGAGGTTTTTTGGAAATACAAAGCATGTGACCTTCTGTTCTGAATTGAGTTCTTTTTTTACAAGTTACGCAGTGCTTTCCGTATAAAGTTTGTGTCATGCAACAATTCTTTGTGCTGTAGAAATGCAATCGGACGATGATTATGATTGGTGGTGGTGTGATGCAGTCAACAAATCTTGGTAGAAGTATGCGAATGTAGAGGCCCAGGAAGCTTTCACGATTTCGGTATCAAATTAAGGGCTGCCGGGCACACATCTCCGCTTTTTCTAAAACTATAATGGCGTAATAGTTTGTGGCAAACAAAGTAAACGCAGCAGAGGGTACCGCTATCACAAGGTTGGACCTTCTGCACAGTTATTCGCATAGTGCGCAAAAACATGGCGGTGGCAGAACGGCGACCCTGTCTTATCACCCGTCTCATCTCAGGGAAGCTCTCTCGTCGCCCGAAGCCGATTATACTATCCCTTCAAACCACTTCAGCCTTGATGAACAATGCACCCTGCACGCTCACGCGTCCAGCAGCTGGCAAGCACGAAGGCCGATGTTTGCAGAATTCTTGTCCTCTCATGACCGTTTTGGGGAGGGTCACGCTGTGAGGACTACGGCCGGGCGTCGGCCAGGCGAGGCGTAGGGCGATGAGGCGAGGCGTAGGGCGATGAGGCGAGGGCGGGGCAAGTAACATTCGAATAAAGGCTTATTAACTGGCAATAAGTAAGAAAAGGAACGAGGCGCTGACGCGCCGCATGGCTCGGTCGCGCCAAAACAGAGAAGAGCAGGAACCCTTGCCCGGCCAGGCTTGACGGTAAGGACGAAAAGAAGAGCGGGCCGCGGTAGGTGGCGCTAGTAGCTCGCTCACATCCGGCCCCTCTTTAACAAGACCAAGCCCCTTTGGCCTGCACAGCACAAAAGTTACTAGCAGTCTTCACTCTGATAAGTAATAGTCCGCCAGGTAGTCGGGTGGTCGTCTTGCTCGTTGGGGTCTGGAAGAGCCGAGTCCAGGGAATGGAAGTTCGGGGTCAGCACTGACTGTTGGACAGGCAAGGGCATCTGGAGAACTGGCAGCTTCAGAAGCGGAGGCGGTCTGGTCGTTCACGAGGTAGGGTTCGACATATGGTGGGACATACGGCTTCAGTTGGGAGACGTGGACCAACCGTTCACGGATCCGATTGTGGGGCCCTTGTCCGGTGATACGGGACACCACAAATGTCACCGGGGTCTTCTGGTCAACGATCTGGTAGACTCCTTTGAACTTGGGGGCTAGCTTTGTTGTGCCGTCTGTAATGGGCTCCTGGCGTCGAACCCATACAAACTGACCGACGCGGAAGGAATGATGCCTGTGGGCTTGGTCGTAGGCTGCCTTACGTTTTTCTTGAGCCTCTTCGGTGTTGCTGGCAGCGGTACTGCGGTGCTCCGACAGCGTTAGGAGGCGATCTTGAAGAGTTTTGGCTTCAACAGGACGATGGCATTGGTGGGGGAGCTTTGGAACATACCCAAAAAGGAGTTCAAACGGGGAAAAGCGAGTGCTTGCACTATAGGTGCAGTTGACAGCAAACGCAGCTTCTTCGAGCTTCTTGTCCCAGGATGACGGGTCCTTTGTGCACAGCTTACGAAGCACTGCAACTAAAGTCCCATTACTTCTTTCAACGAGACCGTTACTGGCTGCTCGGTATGCAACCGAGTAGTGAATCCTCACACCATGCAAGTTCATAAACTGTGTGAACTGGTGGGATTCAAAGGCTGAACCATGGTCGCAGAGGCAGTCATCGGGACATCCAAACTTGACGAACACGGACTGCAAGTGCATCAAAACGTCCTTGGTTGAGGTTGAAGACACAGCTGCTGGAACAATAAAACGGGTCGCAAAGTCAATCACGTTTAGTAAGTACTTCTTGGTAGGCGTTACTGGCATCGAGACGTGGTCGATGGCAATCATCGTGAATGGAACATCCGAAATTTGCATCAGTCCCATTTTCAGGGGTGGAACTCATGAAATGTACTTGGGAGCAGCCACGGGAGCAGCTGAAACAGCTGTTTTGGAGCAGGTTCGGAGCAGCTAAAACTACATTCTGGAGCAGGCTAGGAGCAGCTCAGATCAGTTTTCATTGCACTTCTGCTTGTGTCTTAGAGAAGCACGGGAGCAATTTCAATCGTGCTTAGCAGCACAGATGAACATGAGTGGTTAGGGACCTAGGTAGATGGGATAACAGTGCAACAGATGCGAAAACTTGAAACTTTGTGAGCCTTAATGAGAATCAAAAAGCAAGTACCCTATGTTTCTTAATTAAGATAGCGTCCTTGATATTTTCTGAGTGGCTTTCAGCTGCTCAAAATGCAAACCAGCACTGCTTATCGCACAACCCACACATGCTCGACATAGTAATTATATGTGCGAACCACGGAACGTGCGTAAGCAACGGACGTGCAGTTGCACGGAGGAACAGGGCAACAAATTTCGAGTTTATCCTATTGTGCAAGTCGATATCGAAGCAGCAGACTACGATTAACGAAGTTATCGTATTTGAAGCGATAAGCAGGAGCAAGGTTAAAGTACGCCGAGCAGATCTACCGCTCACGTGAGAGCTGCTGGCCGGCAAGGTTTCGGATCGGACCGCGTTTCAGTTCTATCAAATCACAATTTATCTTGCGAGAATGCGTTTCCAACTTCTAACGATGAAGTACTAAAAGGAATATTTTGCTCATTTGTTTTCAACTGGCTGACGTCCGGATCCCGGGTCGCAGAGCCTCAGGTAATCCGACTCGACCTCACCTCGGCCGACTTGCTTAACTGCCTATGGTTGAAGAATAACAATCCAGTTAGTCGCAGGTAATGTAGCGCTTAGAATCCGAGTTTTTTCGCGCGCTTCCGACTCGGGATACACAGGGAGAATAAACAGAACAAAAGATTCCAAGGCCGACCAGGCTAAACGCGCTCATTGTTGCCAATCGAGTCGATAAAAACCGAAACCAAGACAAAATAAAAAGTTTTTTGGCGCACGTTTTGCGATTTGGCGCATAATGGCGCGAGGTATTGGCTGTGGCGCAGACACATGCGTCTGGCGCAAAATGGCGCAAATGGCGCAGCCGTTCCACCCCTGCATTTTGCCCACTCCTTTAGACACAGGGCGATTGCTGCTCTGGCAAATCTGGCAGGCTGTCACATAACGGGCTACTGCGGCAGCGAGGTCTGGCCACCAGTACCGTTCTCGTGCTTTGGCCAGTGTTCGAGCAATGTCCATGTGGCCTGCACCGTCGTGAACCAGTTCCAGTACTGCCTGACGCATCTTGGCAGGAACGACGATGGTTCGTACCCCTGTGGCATCGTCGGTACGGTAGAGGACATCATCAATGACCACAAGGTCTGTGTGTGCCTGCTCTGAAGACGAAAGGCTGCGACGCAGAGCTTGGCACTGTGGGTCTTCTGCTTGCATCGATGCCAATGTCTGTGGCTGATTGAGAACTGCTGCAGACAGCCGGGAGAGCATGTCAGCAACCACGTTTTGGCGACCAGGGTGATGCTGTACTGTAAATTCGAACTCAGTGAGATCCATCAACATGGTGGTGAAACGGCGAGAGGGTCGGATGTTTGTGGTGAGGCATGCAACAGTCCAGTTGTCGGTAAGTAGAGAGAATTTCGTCCCAAGTAAATAGTGGCGAAACTTAATGGTGACTGCCCAGTGTACGCCGATACACTCCCAAACGTTGCTGTGCAACTTCTTTTCATCAGCAGTGAGTGCTCGACTTGCGTATTCAATGACAGTTTCCTTGCCTTGTTGTTTCTGGGAAAGCACAGCACCAACTGCTGTTCCCGATGCATCTGTTGTCACAGTGGTTGGGGCGTCTGGATCAAAGTGACCAAGAAGAGGTGCTTCTGTTAGTGCGTTGCAGATCTTCTCGAAGGCGTCATCACAAGCGTCGGTTCAAACAAACTCTTAAGACCGAATGATGCTTTGGAGCGGTGCTGCAATTTTTGAGAAATCCTTGACAAAGCGACGGTAGAAGTTGGCCGTCTGGAGCCAGGACAAAACAGCCTTGCTGTTCGTGGGGCGGGGGATGCGCAGAATCGCATCAACTTTGCCTGGGTCTGGGTGCTTTCCATTCTTGCTCAGGATAAAACCAAGAAACTTGATGGCTTGCAGGGCGAACCTGCACTTTTCCAGCGACACTTTGAATCCGCTGGTGCGAAGGAGGCGAAGGACGTCATCAAGGAGTGTTAGGAACTCGTCAAAAGTGGGAGCGAAGATCAGGACGTCGTCCAGGTAGACGCGCACGCCACACTGTGAGCAATGTGGCTTCAAATCGGACAAGATAGAGTGCATGGCACGTTGAAACGTTGATGGCGCAATCTTAAGTCCGAAAGGCATACGAGTCCACATGAATGTTCCATGATGAGTCCCAAAGGCCGTCTTCTCACGATCTTCCGGGCGGACGCGAACCTGCCAGTATGCAAACTTCAGGTCGAGACAAGCGAAGTACGAAGAGCCTGCGATATCGTCCATGATATCGTCAGCATGGGGGAGAGGTTGGATGACACGGATAGTCATCTTGTTGAGGGGCACATAGTTGACACATAGACGTTTCTTTGTACCTCTGGTGACAACCACCACTGGGAAGGCCCATGGGCCTGTTGCTGGGAGGATGATGCCTTGGCGAAGGAGTGATTTTGTTTGTTCTTCGAGGAAACGACGGTCTTCGGCAGCATAGCGGTACGGAGACCGGCTATAGGGAGCTGCATCTGGAAGCAGATCTATCGCATGTTCCACACCCTCGTACAAGCCAACATCGTCTTCCCCGTGGGCGAACACTTCTGCATGTTTGGACAACAAAGTTGAGAGCTTCGTCTTCTGTGGGTCTGACAGCTGGCTCACCACTTGCGCTGCAGGCAGGGCTGGGTCAATGCAGACGTCCAACGTCGAGGGCACTGTCTGCTTAAGCTGTGGCTCGGCTGTCAATGCGGCCCACAAGGGCTGATCTGGGCCTGGTAAGGGAAGCTGCTGTAGCCCCGCTGGGCTGTGGTCTCCATGGACACAGTGACGGAAAGCTGAAGCTTGCAGCATTACAGCATTTGCCATCTGAGGAAGCAACCGTTCATGGCACTGAATGCTTGTTCCAGTTGGGGCATGGTGAATTTCGGTGGGGCTAGGTGGCTGGAAGATTAACTGTGCTTGGCTGGAGAAGAACCAGTCTTCACCCAAGATCACTGGGAGGGCATTGTTGTCAAGGGCTGCGGCTTCGACCACTCCAGTGACTGGTCCAACGGAAATTTTCAGACAGATGGCACCAGCTGGGATAACTGACGTTCCTCCAACTACAACAAGGGGGGCTCGAGTCCAAGGTAGAAGGGCACAGAGCTGACGAGCTCACGGGACACTAGTGTCACCTTGGATCCACTATCAGGGAACGCATCGACTTGGCCAATACCTGCGATGGTGGCAGTCACAAGAGCACATTGCACTTGCGAACCATCAAGTGTCTCAGCAGGGCTGCTATGAAGTGCTGGCACTTTGGGCAAAGTGGTCGTCGCAGCAGATGACTTGGACGGGCATTTGGACGCAAGATGTCCCTTTTGGCGACAGTGGAAACACACGGCTTCTTCCAAATTCTGCACAGGACGAAAGGCTGCGACACCATACTTCTGTGATATGGCATCATATCGAGCATTCTGCTCTTCTGCAGAAAGAGATCTGGAGCGCTGCTGTCTTGATGTATAGTTGGGACGAGGTTGCAGCGGTGCACTCTTCTCGGAGGTTGATGGTGTCGAAAGTGTGCGGGGGCTTTGGTCTGTCTGGGATCCAGATAGCTTGTCTGGTCGAGCTCGCTTAATGTGCAATGCAGCGTTGTCCAGGTCGGTAGTGATGGCGATAAACTCGTCGACCGTTGCAGGTCTCTGGGCGGCGATGGCGGAGACGAGGTGATCGTCACGAAGTCCTTGTAGAAGGTATTCAATTCGTTGCTTGTCTGTCAGTTGGACGGGACTTCGAGCAAGGATTTGCAGCTTGGCGAATGTATACGCATGCAGAGTCTGGTTCTTTGACTGTAGACACTCGCTCAGCTTCACTTGCCATTCAATGAGCGTTAGGTCGTCGTTGAACTGTCTCAGAAATGCTGCACGCCATGACGGCCACGTGGGGAAAGCGTCGCCGCATGCGAGGTGCCAGTTTTTCGGAGTTCCGCGCAGTTTAGCTTGGGCGATAGCGCGCAGGGCGTCGTCTTTCCAGGATGCAAGCTTTTGGGCTCGCTCTAATTCCTCAATCCAGCGACACGAGGACAGCTGTTTTGAGTCGTCAAACACTGGGAGGGTTTGCGACAAGTCGGGTAGCGTTGTCAGTTGGGTCGGTCTCAGGGCGAAGGACTCCTGCATTCGAGCCAAAATTCTAGTGTTCTGCTCAAGGCAGGTTGCCAAGGTCGCAACAAGATCGCTGGGGACTTGTGACGGAGGAGATGTTGCTTGCTGCGCAACTTGCAAAGTTCCGATGTCGTCGGCAGGTAGAACAACTTCGGGTTCCTTTGGACTTTCGCGGACGTGGATGTCCAGGATGATTCGATCAATTAACTCGAACTTGGTTCCAGAGGCATCTAAGCCTCGGCGCTCGGCTTCGGAGCGTAAAAACATACTTGTAAACTGTCTCCAAGTCCTCTGGCGTCGCTTGCTCCCATGCGATGAGCGGCATGGCAGTTTCGTTGCGGTAATGGCGGAGGCAGGCAGGAGGTTCCAGGCGGGCAGGTAGCGACGTCGACTGCGCCAATTGTGAGGACTACGGCCGGGCGTCGGCCAGGCGAGGCGTAGGGCGATGAGGCGAGGCGTAGGGCGATGAGGCGAGAGTGGGGCAAGTAACATTCGAATAAAGGTTTATTAACTGGCAATAAGTAAGAAAAGGAACGAGGCGCTGACGCGCCGCATGGCTCGGTCGCGCCAAAACAGAGAAGAGCAGGAACCCTTGTCCGGCCAGGCTTGACGGTAAGGACGAAAAGAAGAGCGGGCCGCGGTAGGTGGCGCTAGTAGCTCGCTCACAACGCTAATCCGGCTTGAGCCGTCCCGTCAATAACACTCCGTTTATTGGGGAATTGTAGTAGACCGTTTCCACAGCCCGCTAAGCACCCGGATAGCGCTCCGTAATCCGCCACAAGATCTTGAACTATGCAGATAAGGCTGGCGGTGCGCATGCGCAGCTGCGGTGTTTCCTCAGGGATACCGTAGCGGAGGAGAAAAACGGTCTAATAAAATTCCCTATTGTCAACGTTTTACATTACAATAAATAGCAGTCAGTACGTTCCTGAAGGTATGAAGCCGGCCATGTCGCGTCCGCGCAAGCAGTTCCTCGTATCTGCGTTTATTACTGCGGGGGGTCATTTCCCTACTTTGCCAACGGCTGGAATGCGTACTTTGTAACGTCGAGGGTCGTCTGGACACATTCCTCTTTCGGATCCACCGAAAGATTTCGAAAAATCAGAAGCCGAACCCGATTTACAAGAGCAGAAGACCCGGCGCCCGGCTACTTCCGCAAGCGACGGAGCAAACGAGAATCGGGATGGTCCTTTTATGACGTAGTGGCGTGTCACGCGTCACTAGCCAATGGCGTGCCGCTGCGGCGATCGCTTCTGGTTTCTTCGCTTTTTTTTCGCGTTTAGGGATTATTTTGGGTCAAACGGTTGTGAAATTTGGACTCATGTCTGCTTTTTTTCTTTTTGCTGTGCGTTTTCGTTTCCTTGCCCGTGCCTCCCAAGCTGCGAGTCAAGGATGAGGACTCCAGCGACACAGAGTCGGAGTTGGGCTCCGGTCCGTCGTCAGCTATGATCCTGGCACTCATGGACCATATGTCCACCGTCCTCGAGTTGGTGACGGAGCATCTAGCATCCGTCACGGGCGGGACCGGCGGCCAACGGCAATGTGAGCCCGAGCTACGGGGCTCGACGATCACAAGTTAGTCGCCGACATCTTGGTGGAGCTGGAAGTCTATGCAAGGATGTCCAGAGCCTTGGAAGCCTTTGTGCTAAAGCGGATCCTTCCTTCGCCTTGTCGGCGAGTGCGAGATGATGGTGGGTGTTGCAAACTCTATTTCCATCTCTTGAGGCGTTCCCCGAAGCTTCCAAGGGGAGTTCTTGGCACCCGGGGTACGAGTACCGAGTCCAGCAGGAAATTGAGCATCGCACACAGCACCCAGAACAAGGCCTTGTGGGGTACGCGTATATCAGGGTCATGAAGGAACTGTTCAACCGAGCAGTGCAAGCTGCTCCCGAGTTGGAAAGGCTTACTCGCATTGTTCATCAGTCACCCCTGTTACAATATGTATCTTCATGGGTGCAACTACGACACCATTGAAGACCTCGTGTATGTAGTGACTGAATGAATTGCCACCGCTAGGAGGGCGTCGCGTTTTGTCTTCTTTGTCTCACACATTGGGTAGGAAAAGTTTTCTTACCCAATGAGGACAAGCTGCGCGCGATAACTGATTACCCGCAGCCGTCAGACGTCAAGAGCTTGCAACCCTTTTTAAAATTAACTGGATGTTATCGCCTGCTCATCCCAAACTGTGCCGAGATAGCCAACCCTTTGCACTCGCTTTTGCGCTAAGAATATTGGTATTGAAATGAGAGCAATAGGATGCAGAACAGATATCTGGGCTAGTTGGTACGGATTCACAATATAAAAAATGCGACTGACAAGGACGAAGACTGGACGACACGAGCGCTGACTGACAACTGCTGGTCTTATTTTCATGAAACCAAGAAAACAAAAAAAAAACACAAGAAAGACCCTCTACTCAAGAAGCAATCGCGATCGTGCACCACAGTCTTTTTTAGCGCCTTCACAAAAATTTTGTCTAATCAGTGACGTAGTAAACACCCCTTACCCCAATCTAAAAATTCTATCTCGCTATCTAAGAACGCCAAGGATGCCCGACTCACGCAGGTTGGGCCTGCCTTTCTTATATTGAGAGCCTCGACAATCTCCCATGCCTTCTGGTGTTTGACTAAACAAGACGGTCTTCTCCAGTACAGGCTGGCAGGAGCAGTCTCTACAATGCAATGCCAAGTGGCAGCACGCTGTCCATGCTAAAAAGCTATGATGCTCACGCAGGCGAACGTTAAGGCACTGGCCTGCCTGGCCAATGTATACCTTTCCGCTTTCTCTCGACTCTCGAAGGTGGTCACTGACTCCACTTTGTTCATTTCCGGATCTCTTTAAACCATTTGTTGTTCAGACAGATGCCAGCAACTCCGGCCTTGGTGCAGTCCTGCTTCAGGAAAACAATGGTGTTCTTCGGCCAATTGCATTCACCAGCTGCATGTTGACAGTGGCCGAACACTACTATTGCACAATAAACATGTATCTCGATGGCACATCATTTCAGATCCAGACCGATTAAGTGATTCCCGGGCTGAAGAATTTGTGGACTCCAGTCGGACACCTCGCACAATGGGCTCCGACATTACAGGCATACCACTAAGCCACTACATATAAAAAAGGAGTTACGTCGTGGCAGATGTGCTCCCTTGCAGGTCCTTCCCACTCAGGGTGAACCATTGGTGGGAATAATCGGCACTATGACCGAGACATCAGTCACGGTGGGGGACGTTGTTCATCTGAGCAGAACTTCGCAAAGCACAGTGGGAGGACGGACTCTGTCTACAGGTGCGCGAGAAGCTTGGAGAACAAAAGGCAGGCCGCACCATGAGCGACGATGAGTATGACTCATACTTGTTGAGAGAGAATGGACTTCTCAGCTACATTGTCCAAGCAGACAATGACGCCGATGGATCACCTTTCAGGATCGTGATGCCCCGGAAACTTCGGACGCCGTTTATCAGTCACTTCTACGATTCGGCTTTATCAGGTCACAACAGCGGCAGTATGACATACAATAAGTTACGTCGTGTCGAGACTTGACCAAGAATCGGGCAGGATGCATGTACTGAAGTATGCCCACACTTGTCCAGAGTGTCAGAACTCGAAGCCACGCGGAGGTCACCCATCAGGATTAATGCAGCCAATCCTAAGCCACCCTCCTTGGCAGAGTGCGGCCTGCGACATAATGGAATAGTTTCCCCAGAATCCACGTGGTAATCAGCATCTTCCTGTCGTGACTGATCATTTCACAAAATGCGTTGAAATTGTTCTCCTTACAGAAGCTTCTTTTCGAGAGAATCTGGGGATGGCCTTCTCGCTGTCTTTACCAGATTCGGCTTCCTTGCAGAGCTCATCACGTATAGTGATGGTGCATCATACTTCTGGAGAAAGGTGGTCGTCGACACCTGTGCTGCACTTGGCATACAGTACAAGCTCACTTCTCTGCAGTGTCAACCACACTGCAACTGGTCTGTTGTGTCGACCAGTTGTTTGTTGGCAGATGCATCATATGCACAGTGAAAGGGAACATAGAAGCATAACATATGAGACATAAGAGTTTTCCCGGGGAAACGACACGAGAGGTGAACACTTGAGGGTTATCGAGTATTATTGCTTATTACATCTGATCACTGTGGTCATTGCTTCAGTTACTAGGGTTAATTAAAGTGGTAGGTGTTGTCCCTTACATTCAATCAGTCTGGTCATTGTTTCAGGCGCTTCTGGTTCGCTGCCTATAGGCAGTGGATGCTGTGGTTGTGGCCGCGACCTGGGCAGCACAACAGGCGACCATTGCCCTCCCGTATGGGGAAAACAATTAGGGGCAGATCTGCCAGCAAGATTTTCTGAGTTCCGGTGCCCCGATCGCTGCGACAGAAAAGCGGTCCTTGTTATACTGGGTATAGAACCATGTTTCTCTGACCAAAAAAGTAAACAATGCATCGCCCAATGGTCTGTCTTCACCCAAATTTATTGTTAGCCATTATAGCCAGGTCACAACTTACTGTTGCCCAATCCAAAGTTGTAATCGATTTGCACAACTTTTCAGCAAGAACATTCAGGGTTTTGTTGGCTGCCATCTTCTTGAAGCTTCTGTGCAAATATTGCTATACTCCGTTTCCCCTTACAACTGACCGCAGCATACGCTGCAAGCTATTGGAGCCAATGGGCAGCATGGAAAATAGCAGCGTCCCTAGCGGTTCAGGTGCACTCTGGGAGCAGGAGACTGTCAATGGGTAGTTTCAGTTTCGCCGGGTTGTGCATTTGTCGTCTTTGCAAGTTCACCTTTGCAAGTCTAAATGGTCTTAATGTGCATGAATGTCTGCTGCCATGCACATTTGCCCAAATTTGGTTTTTACAGTTCCAGTCTACCTCCTCAATAAAAGTCCCATTTATTAAAAACCAACAGGAGAGCTGCTTTGCCAAGGTGCAGCCTCTTCAGGATGTCAGCATGGCAGCACATGAAAAGAAAAGTCAATACTGTATTATGTGCGAGGGACATTAAAAGATATGTGGAGAGCAGGTGTTTCTAAACACGTCTTTGGTGCATCGGAATGCAAGAAGGGGCACACCAAGCAACGGATAGCATAAAGAGCATGAGGAATGCGCAATGATAAATCAAGCAAGCAAGCACCGTCCGTCGTTGGGCAAAATTAAGGGGGGGGGGGGGGGCAAGCATGTGTACGCACGCGGGAGGGTAAACAAATGCGCGACGCACACAAAAAATAGACAAACTTATAAGTTGTATAGCTTATAATTCTTGGGGTTTCAGTGCCTCAGTGCACTGGGAACTTGAGGAAGAGGAAGAGGAGGTCTATCCAACAATCATTTTAACCAGAGCTCAGCGTTCCGACGTCCCTGTGTGCTCTCGTCTCCTTTTCGTCAGTTTCTCGGCACATTAGCAAAACGTTGGCAGCATACTAAGCCTGTGAACTTGGACTGGGATCACTTGTAAAGATCTGTATAAGATCTTTGGCTTTGATGGTCTACTAGTCACCACTTTCCTTGCGTTATTGACGAAGCAATGCAGTTGGTAGTCCCATGTAGGGCTAAACTATCGCCGTCATAAAGATCTGCACAGGGTAGCCAATTTGCAATGAGTAGGTTATAAAGAAAATGCTGCAGCACTGGCTTTTTTCTGTTTTGTTATGACTGGCAGTATCAAAGTTCCCCATATCTGGCTGGAAAGGGCAGCTCCCAGCAGTTGAGCGCCAGTGTTGCCCGTCGATTGGCTTGTCAATGGTCCTGGAATCGAAACTTCAAAATCCCAACAAATTTGAATTCCTTTCAAAAATAAATGCAGTTAGAACTGACATTTCCTTGCCGCAGGTCGGGCTCTTCTAACAAGATAGGATGCGGGTCTGCAAGATTCCCTTTCCACTCGTGTCGGCTTGGCCGATGCAGATGTCCTGCGACACAAAATCTGTTGCCTCCGCCTGAAACTGCTTCATCTGGCAGGTCGGGGGCCTTATACACTTACCATTGACTGCAAGGGTGACAAGATAGATTTGAGAGGGGCCCTCACGGGGTACCCTGGGCAAATCAGGACCTCCTTACCTCCACAAGTTCCTTTTTAGAAGGCCTCGTGAAGGCAGCATTCATGGGCATTGGAAAGATGTGCCTGTTGGTCACTGCCACCTCACTGAGGGACGTGCACTGCCTGTTGCTGGCCATCACCTCTCGGATTAGCTTTCCAATGTACTGTGAAATTAAAAGCACCTGCATGATAACATCCCGAAGTACACCAAGCAAGGCATTCAGCCTCGATTGGAAGCAACAACTACCAAAGTTTAATCTGTTTTCTTTTCTCGTGCTGTTGCATGCCCTTTCTGTGCCTTGAGGTGGTCACCGTGAAACGTGGATTGCCCTGTTTGGTGGTCTGGTAGCGGTCAGTGTTTTACTTGTAGTGCACGACTGCAAGTCAGGTCCTGCAGGATAGCAATATTTAATTAAAAATTAAATGTACCACAAATAATAAGCATTGTATTTTCTGGCCTAAAAGTAGCACCCCTCAAACTAAAAGAGTTGGTCTCTGCCATCTCTTTTGGTCAAGTCAACACATGCAATTGCAAGCCTTCATAAGCCACTTTTATGTGCAGTGCATGTAGTTACAAGCATAGGGCACAAAACTGAGATATGATGCTTGCATTTGTTTGTATTCTGCTGCAACATAATATCTTCAGGAGAGGCTTTGCACACAGAAAGCAAACCTTCACCCTCACAGAAAACGGACGGTGTCCCCTGGTGTACTCTATATGGTGTGCCCGTGGCACTGTTCTGGTATGAGTGGCAGTTGCTAACGTCAACCTCACAATACGTAACTGTAAGTGGTTATGGGAGTGTATGTTTCATAATGTCCTATTCTGCAACGCCATAAAAATGTACTTTTGTATTGCATAGAGACTTTTTCTCCGTATAATAGGAGGTAGAGCTCTTCCTGCACATCTTATGTTGCAACGGTTCATAGTTTGGCAGCAGTGACTGTTGAAGTTGTTACGTCAAGTACTGCATAGTTGCGTGCAAACTCAAGATAGGGTCATACCACCATCTCTTAATGTTGTAAATATTGAGATGCCACGGAGAAACAAAAAAAAAACGGCCAATATTGGAGATCGTCTTTCATGCATTAATCACATATACACACCATCATCCTTGCAGATTTGTGGAAAATTCAGGTGTTTGGCAAGAAAGTAATTTTGATAGATGAAAACAAATTGTGCCTGAACTCGCTATCTTGAGAGCTTCTGGCACAAAATCGTGCTTACGCACAAGTGGCCGTTCATAGACGAAATTTTGTCAAGTGCACAGCTTGGACTTGGTAGCTAGGTGCACATGCCCTTCAAGAAAACCCGCACGAAAAGCACAGGGCATCTCATTTGGATGACAAGTTTCCATATTCGCTCGTTCCGTCTTGCTTTGGCTGCGCATGCACATTTCAATCTCACAAGACGACCAAGTGTTGTTCCAAGCTATGAAGCTCGAGCCGGAGGCGGGACGAGAAAAAGAACCCCCGCTGATGACTTGCCCAAAACGGATGTGGTGGCTGTTAGTGAAAACAGAGGATTGTACATTTTGGTCTGCGTATATAAACTATGCATCGCAGGACATTACGGTACTTGAATCAAACGGGTTCACTACTAACGAAAATACAGTGAGTGTGCAGGTGAGCTGTTGGATGTTGATCATGTTGAAAATAACCCGAGACTGGTAAAAGATGGGAAACTTGTAAAATAAAAAGGGCAGGAAAAGAACAATGGCAATCAGTTCATCGAACTATGTTTCATCGACAGATTGTTTCATCGACACAATGCTTCATCGACATATTGTTTCACTGACAAATCGTTTCATCGACAGCTGACATTAGCTTTTTTTCCGTAATAACCTGCACGAGACTGTCGCCACAAAGCGGCATGAACGCAGGCGGAAGTGTGGGTTAACGCGCACCCCAGTAATACACGCATGACTAAAAGTCCCTAAAGCGTGTGATTCGCGTAGGGACTGTTGATAAAATGTCCGTGTCGACGAAACGCGTGCCCATGAAAAGTTGTCCACGAAACATAATTCCACGAAACGAGTTTCGACGAAACGACAGGTACCCGGAAAATAATTGCTGAATCATTACGCTGAGCTGAACATCGGCTCATAGATAAATGTAGTATTTTGTTTTTACTTTGTTATCTAGACAACGTTATGCTCTCAAACTTTACAATTCTGTCACCACCACACGCGTCACTGACACCACCACACGCGTCACATTCTCAGCGGTATTCAGCTTTCTATGATCTGTAGTTTATTTATGCGGGCCGAAAAGCACGGTTTTCTCTTCTTCCAAACACCCTCAGTTCCGAACATACAGGCAAAGGAGTTCCGAGAAAAGAGAACAGTGTTTTCTTTTTAGCCCGGGTAAATAAATCATGCATCACAGAAAGCTTGAACTCCGTGAGAATGTGATGCTAGCGATTTGGATAGAGCAAGAAAGTTTGAGAACACACGTTACCTGACCCAAAAGATAATTGAGAAACAAAAATTTCTTTGTGAGCCGTCGTCCATCTAAGCCAAATATCGCAAAACAATAAATGTCATTATGGACGCTTGTGCGATTTATATCAATAAAGGACACTTGTCCGCAAAAAATACAATATTGTTTTATTTTTTGCTGCCAAGCTGTTTTGACTGAAATAGATGCTACAGGTGCGCAATATCAATTATTGTTTTGGAGATATTAGGCTTAAGTAAATGTCAACTCAAAGTTTTTTGTTTTTTTTTTGGTTAGCATTGTTTATCTTAAACTTTCACACTCTGTCCTAACCGCTAAGTCACAATCTCATGAAGTTCGAGCTTTATGCGATGCATAGTTGATTTACCCGGGCTGAAAAACACGATTCTCTTTTCTCGGGAACTCCCGCTATATGTCCCGCAGACTGCTGCAGAATGCAAGGTTCATGAAACTCTCAAAAAACGACCAAAACACTCACCAGGACTCTCTGGCACTTTTTCGGGGGTTCCTCAGTCCCGCCAGCAAAGGGAAGCAGAAGCGTTGGCAGAGCAGTGCATCGAAGGCATCTGCGGTTACCGCTGGCAAATGCAGACGTCTCAAATGTACGACACAGAAACGGGGAGTCTGGTTCAGGTCCTCGGTGTCGTTATCTCGCCTGGCGACACATAACCATTCACGTCTCCGTGGGTCCTTCTCCAGCAGAGCGAAAAACCAGCAACCTTTGAGAATGTTTTTTTTTTTCTTTTTTGATTCGGCCACATCTTTATTACGCAAACGTTCGGCATCACACGGAAGAGAATACAAGTAAATGTTTCAGCACGCGGATGTCAGAGAATCGGTGAACCTTGCTTTGAGAACAAGATAAGTGAGAGCCTCGGGAAGAGGAACCTTTTCCTTATCGTTCTCGCGGAGAGATAAGCTCCGAGCGAGGCGCTTCCGAAGAGGAAGCTGCGAGGGCAGATCACTCCCTCGTTACAAGGCGAGGAGAACACATAGTGTGCACGCTTTCAAACAATAATATTTGTCAAAATAAAATGTACATGTGCCTAAAACAAGCAATCATAGAAACTTTCAAAATCTCCAAGGAATTAACTATTTTTATTGGACGAATATTATGGAGGTAGTATGGACAGGGGATGAACCCCCCCAAGAGAAAATAGTGCCTCTGTATTCCTATTTCTGCGAGTTTACTAGGGCATCTTGCCATTCAGAACTGGTAATTTTTATTGACTGAAGCCCAACAAACAATATCCTTCCAAAAACAAGCTTCTCCAAAAAGCACTTGAGTGCCCCTTTAAGAGCGGCCATTTAATTTTTCTCTCTTCGGAAATTTTTCGATTCCTAACAAAACGCACGGACTAGACACAACCCCTACGCCACACGCTTGCTTGCACTCGGTAACCATCTGCCAGCCAGCGAATAGTTGGGTTCGCGTTTATGGCCAATATTATGGGAAGGGAAATCGCCAAACTCCAACAATGTCCGCAGCGTAGCCTGTTCATGCAGTGTTTGGTTAAGAGGAGCGACAGCAAGAGCAGGCGTGAGGTCGCTCGGTGTCGGCTATTACGGTTTGGCACAAGCAGCCACCTGGCTATAGATGAGTATTCACCGACGGCCAAAGCTGTTTGCTCTGGCGTTAAGTGCATGCTGACAGCAAGCGTTCGGCGCCAGACTCCTTTCGCACCATCGAAACTGTCGTTCACGGCAGGCAATAATTTTTACGCACGGCTTGTGCTGATGACACGTGAACACCTCTTACAGGAATTTAAACCTTAAAGGGGTTAGGACAGGCCAAAAACAAAGTATGAGATATACAGGGTGTCCACAAAACAAAAATTTACAAGTATTTTTTTTTTTACCGCAAAAATGAACTATGCATCGCCGTACGTACATTCTCCGCCCAAAGGTAGCGCTAGAGGTCACAACCAGATGCCGAAAGTTTCAGCCCGATCCGATACCTTATTCAAAAGTTATAATAATTTTCTGAAAATTTCAATGGGAAAATGGCGGCCGACGAAGTTTTCGAATACATGGGGGCTCAATGGCGCCAGAAACCGAAAATGGGCAAAGATGGGCTCCATTTTCCCATTGAAATTGTCAGAAAATCACTTACAACTTTTTAATAAGGTATCAAATCGAGCTGAAACTTTGGCATCTGGTTGTGGCCTCTAGTGCTACCTTGGGCAGAGAATGAGCGTTCGGCGATGCCTAGTTTGCTTTTGCGATAAAAAAAAAACCTATAAATTTTTTTTTTTTTTGTGACACCCTGTATACTACTAGGACCTAATGTATATTCCTATATTTTTGCTAAATTTGTTTTGTAGATGGAATAGTTTCGTTATGCGGGACCCTCCACATCTTGGGCATGCAGTTTCAAGACGATGACATTCATGACATTGCTCGCTTTGTTGGAGTGTTCCACACTGATCACAGCAACGATGAGAGTGATTGTTATCGAGAGATGTTGGAAGCTGGTCATTTTTACTTCGACGTGCTGACAACCGGCTCCGGCGAGGACAAAGAGATCGTCACAGACAAACTCGCCGTCGTTAGTGACGGCTTCACACATGGATGCAGGGTGGGAAATCAAAGGGCAAGGGGGGCGAGAGCGAGAGTTGCGTTGGAGTTGAAGATTAGCATGAGTGCGCAATCATTCCGTGACGAGGCGAGCTAGGGCGAGAGTGGGGGCACCTAAAATGAGAGAGCTTTCAACTAAATATGACAATCACGTGGTTTATGGGCACCATGGTGCGACTGACTCGGGCAGTGGTGCCTGGTCACCAGACAAAAACGATCAACATTCGTAACTTGATTATTGCTGTTACTAAAGCTCTAAAAATTGTGAAACCTAATGTATATACTAGTTAGCTGATGAGCATTCCATTTCAAGAATAATGTACCCATTTAACTTTTGTGTCCTAACCCCTTTAACTCTAGCCACAAACGGTAAAGAGCTCCCCAGTGAATTACCAGACACTTGTTCCTTCCTTACATAATCCATATTCTTAAAGGGGCCTGCAATGACTTTTACTGGTTTTTAATTTGCACCGAACTGAGCGCACTGAACGTAGTAACTAATGAAACTTTTCTTTTCTCAAATTTTGCTTTATTTTAAAAGTTATAGGCAAATTAGAATTACAAAAACAAGCAAAAAATAACCTCCTTCATGACGTCGTAGGTCCTGGCTTGAGTGGCCGTGAACTAGAGGAGGGGTAGTGGGCTCATCGAGTGTTCACGGCTGCCGCACTCAGTGTCGACGGCTCCAGAGGGCGCCACTAAAGCATGTGTTGGATAGGATGTAGGAGTGGGCGGCCAGGGCGGCTCGCATTGCATTTGCTGCCCGATTAAAGACTAATTCGGCATAACACTTCATTGGCCATAAACGACAGCAAACACGGGGTAAAGATCAGTTTAGAATGGGAGCCACTTCGCGCTGCCATACCGCCAAATGGCCAAATCGCCGACCAAGCCCGCGCCGAAGGCCTTCGGAACGCTCGGAACCAATCGGATCCTCGAGCCGGTATACGATCACAGCGCCGCCGCGTACATCCCGGATTTTTCTACGCTCGACGTTCGTCGGGGCCTCATCCCACTAGCCCTTTCTAGTATGCGCCGTGTTTCCGCCGCTTGGTGGCGGGTATGTCGACGGGTCATTTCTTGTTTCCGTACTTTATAAACTGCATTTGTTTCTTTTCTGATCTAAAATACTGAACAAAAACTAGTTTCATACATAATTGAAACGGTTCTCGACACTCATATTTGTATCGTACATCCCGGATTTTTCTACGCTCGACGTTCGTCGGGGCCTCATCCCACTAGCCCTTTCTAGTATGCGCCGTGTTTTCCGCCGCTTGGTGGCGGGTATGTCGACGGGTCATTTCTTGTTTCCGTACTTTATAAACTGCATTTGTTTCTTTTCTGATCTAAAATACTGAACAAAAACTAGTTTCACATAATTGAAACGGTTCTCGACACTCATATTTTGTATCTCGACTGAAAAAAAAAGCTTTTAGCGTCTCGACCAGTAGTAGCCCAGGACCAAAGACGTCACATTTCGCGCGCTTTCGGCAACGCGGGTCGCCCTCGTAGGCGGAGGAGGTTTCCGCGTCGTCCGGTTAAAATATGACGCAATGATATTTAGTTACTCTCTCCGTGCCCGCTGGCTTTCCCGAACCCAAGAGACGTGAAAACCGCAAAAAAGGCAGACGCTTAAATATGATTGCAGGGCCCCTTTAATATGGTTCCCATTGACATCAAATTCCTATAGACAACAAGGAGACAAACTGGCTACATACAAGCACTTTTGAGTCGTTATCATAGAAAAACCCACATTATGAACGATTTGGGTGGGAAACAGAGATGTCTGTATCAGACAAGCATCCCTGTATCCCATTGTCATAACCTGCACACCGGCAAAGCCGATTCCCCCACGTTTTCCTTTCTGCTCGTTTTACCCCCTAAAACAAAACAAAACTATCAGCTCCTTCCATCAGACCAAGGAGCGTTGGCCAAACAGTATCGGAAGTACCTTCTTCCCGTGGTTTCACAGCCACCTGCACCCGTCTTCGGCACCTCCGGCCCGGCATGCTCCTCCCGGGGACGGGTAGATCTCGAAGTCGCTTCTGTGAAGGACAAACAGGACAATGAAGACCAGGCTCGCTTTGCTGCCGCCTCGATTTTGGTGAACACCGTACGGCGCACTGTTGTTTATCTCTCCTGCGCGATGCAAGTGAAAGACACCCAGGCTAGCAGTCGTGCTGCACTTTCTAAATTTCCTTCCTTGGCTAGCGAAGCGCGCGCAAACTAAACTAAAGCTTTGCGTACGCAAAGAATAGCGTCGTCGCCACTGCGCATGCGTCGACCGCAACCACGTTTTGCGCTTTGCGTGCGCTATTTTAGCTACGCAAGGGGATTGTGATAAGAAGTTGGCTACAGCCAAGACGAGCACACTTAAAAAATGGCGGCTACCATGGCTGCGGGCCGCTTGGCGGCGTCTTGAGCGCGACGTCGGCGGCATCCTCGCGACTGCGATTTTCAAAGCGGGATCATATTGCACTCGGTTTGGAAAACAGTAAGGTGAGAAACTATCACGGCAACTTGATGCTTGCGACGCACGAACATTTATCGGCGAAGGTCAGTACACGAGACTCCTCTTGCCGAGGCGACGCATGGACCAAAAAAATTGTTTTTCCTCAAATTGTAGCATTTCGTGTTTGGAATAAATATTGTTACTGTATCTTGGTGGCGTTGCAAGCGCGAGATGTTTGGGCTCATGAGCGAATGACGTTTTAGCGAATAAGGGGGCGCGCGCTGCGCTTACGCCGCTTCGCGGCAGCAGTCTGCGGCGGCTCATTACAAAAGGAAGTGCTTCCTCCGACGCCCGTCGGAGGAGTGAGGCCTGTGTGCAAATCACTCCTCCGACGCCGGAAGTGACGTAGTCCCGTCGGAGGAGAGACGCCCGTGTGGAAATCACTCTTCGACGCCGGAAGTGACGTATCATCTCCGCCCCGGATGTTGCCTTTGTTATGACATGTGCCCTACCATGTGCGTCTGCCGCTGCAGTCTTCTGTGGTCGGGTCCTGCCCCGTGCTGCATGTACCATTACTTCCTGGCGCGCTGCTGTCGGCTCCGGTCACGCAAGCTCTTTTGCCGATTTTCGCACTCTTTGAAGCGTTTTGTTTAGCATTGTCGTGTTCTTTTTAGCAATACATTTTCCGTATCTAGTGCTACTCTTTGTATTTTAGCCTTGATCGCACCCCACAACATGCCTCGAGTTTTGGTAGCCGGCGATTCGATGGTGAAGTACTTGCCCAGTACTCCAATTGAATAGTCGGATGGCTGTTGAGGTTGCGGCGTTAGTGGTATTAGAATCGAGCACTTGTTTTCCCAGGTGTCTGAGAGGCTACCCAATTTTGATGTTGTCATCCTGCACGTCGGCACTAATAATTCCAATATTAGTGCCAGCGTGTACATCGACAAATATCGTCGTCTAGCTGCCCAGATCTGTGAACGCAATCCAATGATGCAGATTGTCTTTCTGCCGTTCTTCCGAGACGGGAGGAATAGGTTCTGCTCATTGCAATGGCAGCGTAGTCACGCTGCAGAGATCGAGGCTTTAAATGACCGTCACCGAGAGGTGAACTCGCTGCTGCGAGAGTTGTGTCGCAGGGAAGGGTTCACGTTCCTCGACGGGCTGGCTGACGAGTGGCACCAGTGGATCGGCCGCGACGGCGTCCACCCAAGCCGGATGGGCAACAATGTATGTATGTGTGTTATGTCGCTGCACTAAAGAGCGCGAATATAGGGCGGCAAAGATTGCAAGGCTGGCCGTAAAAAGGGGAACTGGAAATTGACCTGCGCGAGTGGCGAGCTAAATTATTGGTTGGATCAACTGGTAGCTGGTTTACGGAACCGATTGGCCCGCTGGTGCCAACTCCAGCAACGAAAACACGGCACAAAATGCAAGATTGACCAGACTTTATTGTCAAAAACCGAGAACGAGAATAAATAGGTTCGGTGACGTCCACGTTTCCGGGTTGAAGGAAGCGCAGTGTAGCTCTGTAAGGACCGCTTCAGCTGCCTCGTTAGCTAATTGCGACGATTGAATCTCCCTTTCAGAGCTAGTATTCGTGCGAGGTGAAAGATAAGCCGCTGGGTCTGTCAGCATCCGTGGCGACGTCCCCAGCTTCTCCCATCGCGTGAAGAAAGGTGCTCACCCGTGTTTCCGCGTTGCGCAGGTGAAGTCCTGGTAGGATGCGGTTGCGCTCCCACCTTACAATCAAACATTTCCAATTGCTTGTGTCACAACAGTCGAACATTTTCGATGTACAGGGTGAAACAAGGAGACGGCCGGCTCTTTAAATCGACCGGAAAATTCGGTTTCTTAACCTATCGCGCTACGACTTTGTGCAGCGTTGCCCACAGATGGTGCATTTTTTTTGTAGCGAACTTGCCTGAGGAAAAAGTAAAGAAAGAAAAAGGCTTAGCTCCTATGGAAACTCAGCGCGCCACCGGTCTGCAAACAACACGGCGCCGTTTCGCACCGGAGACAAGAGATGGCGCAACGAACGCCGCCAACGAATGAGCATACGGGCGCCGGAGCCGGCGTTTTTAGCAGACAATCTTTCGACCAAAAGCGGCGCGCGTTCCGCAGGGCGGCGACAGTCGCAGAAACAAAAACAGGCGCCGGTAACATCAAGGAACTGCAGTTCCTTGTCTGCTAAAAGCGCCGGCTCTCGGTGGCGTCTGCGCGTCGGTGGCAGCAGTTGGCGTTGCCACGCTTGCGCCATCTCTGTCTTCCGTGTGAAACGGCGCCGTGTTGTTTGAAGAACCGGTGGCGTCGCTGCGTTTCCATAGGAGCTAAGCCTTTTTCTTTCTTTACTTTTTCCTCAGGTAAGTTCGTTCTTTGCAAATTTTACAAAAAAAATGCACCATCTGTGGGCAACGCTGCACAAAGGTGTAGCGCGATAGGTTAAGAAACCGAATTTTCCGGTCGATTTAAGAGCCTGGCCGTCTCCTTGTTTCACCCTGTAGACTTTCCGCCATTTTACCATTGTGCCCTCCGCAGCTGTTTCTCTTCCGTCTGGTTTCCCTGGGTGCCCTCCGATCGCTGAACTGCAGCTTTCTACCCTCGAAGTTCCCGTGACCACCATGGCGTATTTAGTTGGGTCGCAACAAGCGCAGATATGGTTTTGACATTTCATAACGAAACGTTTATCAATACACCAACTTCGGCGATGGCTTCCCTTCTCTACCGACACCGGATGGATGGTGGATGGATGAATCCGGCTGAGCCCTTGGAACGGGCGGTAGTTTACGTTACCTAGCCATTTGTTCCCGCGTCGCATGTGCAGCGCCATCTGTCGACTACGCGTAAAACTAATCCGCGTGCACGTCACGGCGGCCGCTGGGTTCGATTTAAAAAAAAAATATAAATAGTAGGTCTTTATATAAATGTGAATACATTTTTAAATGTACATAAAGTTAATTTAAGTAAAGTAAACACCTTATGCCGCTAATTATATTGCAATTTATAAAAAAATATGTATGTTGCCATTATACATATTTTTATTAAATACATAAATGTATACCTAGTAATTAAAGGTTTATTTATGTACAGCGAAGATCAATACACCCCCATCTTGTCGAAATTGACACAGCATGTGAACCCCAACTGGGAATGGGGAAAACAATTTAGTTAAACTCCCTCTGGGAATCCCTCCAACAGTTAACTCCTTAACTGGTCCAGTTTACCCCCAACGTTCCCCATCTGGGCATGGTCAAGCCAGTTGACTCCCGGTTGGGAATGGTCCAAGCCAGTTGACCCCTAAGCTAGCCCAGTTGGACTCCTAGTGGTGTCAGCTAATTCCCACTTGGGACCAGTTAGTCCCAATTGAAACCAGTCGAGCTGCCAACCGGTCCCAATTAGACGTTTTCGCATAGGTGCCTTGTAAAGCTAAAGGCGCAGACCTTTCTGTGAAATCTTCAAGGCAACATCCTTAACAATTTGAACGAGGGAGGTGGCTGCAGCTGACAATCAGCTTTGTGCTAAGTCGAGTACTGTGTGCAGGTCCTCGCGGGGTTCATGGGCCAGCAATGTGCGGAGGCATCTGGAGAAGATGGCCAGGGCCAAGATCCAGCAGGACCACAAGGAGGCAATGCCAGGGACCCGCTCTTGGGACGGCTGGACCATCAGGGGTGCTCCACCAACCGCGCCGTGTGAGCTCGAGCTCCCACCGCTTAGCTCTACTGAGCTTCTGCTGCTCCTTTGGCATGCGAGGATGAGCCGCCTACCCAAGGCCTACAACGAGGCTTATGATTTGTCGTGCTTGAAGTCTCAAGCAGGTGACTGCCTTTTAAGCTTACAATAATGACTATGATTTATTGTCTCACTTTGCTGCATATGAGCCACAGCAGGCTGATTCGCTACATTGTTGCCTTCGGGCTATTCCTCCATTTTGCATATGTTACCTGTCATTTTTGCCGATAGATTCAGCATCCATTATTGTGAAATAAAAAAGAAAGCTTATTTGGTTCCCAATTGTGACATTCTTGATCCAGACCATGACAGCAACATATTTCTGTGCCGAAAAAGGTTATGGTGCTGCATTATGTCGGGTGTCTACCAAGTTGTCTCTGCAGAATTCTCCGACTTTTCCAGCAAACGTTTGTCATCTG
>JABSTQ010000618.1:0-50765 GCA_013358835.2 Ixodes persulcatus
GCGGTTGCAGCCAGCAGCGCTTAACATGATACGCTGCGGAGTGGTAGGTTGAGTGGTCGGCCTCCTTGCCGGACGTCCTCACCCCTTTGAGACCTCCACAACAGACAAGGCTGATGCTGAGCCATGCATCACTACATGGCCAAGTCCAAATACCATCCAGTGTGCCATCCAAGTCATGTACAAGTGGCAATGAGACCTATATCTAGAAATGTGCAATGCCAGACAACACCAAAAGTGGCATGCCCTGTCAGCTCGCCTCAGCATTACCTTGACTACTTCAATGACGAAATGGAAGAAAGTGTCGCCAACAATGAAGTTGACTTATCATATGTACCCTCAGTGTGTGAAACAAGTGCCGATTACTTTTAATCTAAACGAGATTCTTTGTGACGCATTTCTACCTTACTTTCAGGATGACCATTGGATTCGTGAGTGACTCCATTCCAACCACTGAGCGGAAGTTCATTGCACATAAGAAAAAGTTGCTAGTGCTCTTTACATCATGCCCAGAATGTCACAAAAGTGTTCTTCCTGAGGTCTGCGTTTCGGGGACATCGGTTAAAATCTGGACAACATGTTCCGATGACCACGTTAGACCGTGGGAGCGTCAGCCTACGGTGGAGAGAACATCAGTTGGAAACCTCACGGTGGCTGGAGGAATACTGTTCTCTGGCCTGAGCCCAAGCAAGACGTTGAGGTTCCTGACCTCCATCGGAGTAGCAACCTACTGCAAGAGAACATTCTTCTGATACCAGACTGATCTTCTGTTGCCTGCTGTGCAACAAGTAAACACCAGCATTTAACTCCGCCAAATAAAAATGGGAAAGGGAAGAATTGAAATTATGCATAATACACTTTCAGGTTTGGAATGAGGCACAAAAAGACCTTCTGGAGAAGATTGAGATCCAAAGTCTGCTGAGGTTGTTATTTCAGTTCTTGCACGACAGCTGCCACGCCCTGCATCACTCGGTGGAGTTCACTCTACCACGCCCCGGATGTGCTTCTTAACAACAAAGGAAAACTGAAGACCCTATCGGAGAAGGTTAATCTACCACAGCTCCGAGAGCGGAGCTTGAGTTCCTGGAGGAGTATCGGGATATTCTGTATCCATCAGTGCTAATTTAAATTGTGCCCGCAAACAAAATTCTTTATACAATATTGTGCTTTTTCATCTCTTTGCAGTTATCAACATCTTGCAGAAGAAGAAGAATGACTACTACGGGGAGCTCCTTCCTACATTCCTCACAGTAGAAAACCTAATCCTGTTGAGGCAAAAGATCCGGCAAGGTTCCGTCATCCTAGATAGCTGTCTCACTGGCCTCTTGAAACGATTTTCGGCGCTCTTTAAACTGGAAGACAAAGTGGCTATACTGGCATCATGCTCACGCCTGTACTTCAAGATACGGTGGACCTCAAGGGAAGTGATAACAGCTTCCAAGTTAGAGAACTTGCTCGTACGAGCCGCAGAGACTCATGCACCATACCCAGAAAACTTGTGCAGTGAGACGACCTCACCGACCACGGACCATGTCTTCTAAGACTTTGAAGATGGCGGGTCCTCAGCCTCAGCAAGAACGGGACAAGCCCGTGTGAGAGCAGAAGTCTTGCGCTTTTTCTATGACCCAAGGAAAGACATGTCAATGCTTCAGGACTTTCCTGCTGTAAAAGCGATATTTACTCGTTTCAACACAAATTTATGTTCGTCTGCGGAGGTAGAGAGGCTTTTCTCTTCCACGAGTTTGGTCCAAACCGTCAGTGCCTCGATGATAAGTTGTTTGAAGAGCTACTCATCCTGAAATACAATTATTTGATTTTCAAAATGCGCAAATCAATTTTATGATAAAATAAACGTGTGTTTGAGGATTCAAGTATGTTCATGTGTTGCGAGATATTTAGAACTTGCAATACTTATGATGCTGTGTACAATACACTGCATCATTGTATGTGCTTTCAGAGCATCACCTCATTAGGGGAAAAAAATGTATTTCGGCATGTATCTGTATCGGTATTCCAGAATACTTTATTGCCCTTTTTATGAAAGTATTTGAGGGGTATCCCGTTACATTAACTATAAATGTGTCTCAGAACCTGTATTTTGTTCTTAAAATATATGTATTTCAGTATTTGTATTCCCAAATACTTTTTTGAGTATTTGCCCAACCCTGGCTCCTGCCCACAAAGCCAAGAAGACGCTGCAGTGGTGTGAAGCCCATCTCCCCGGCTTTTGGACAAAAGATGATTGGCCACCAAACTCCTCCGACTTGAATCCGGTTCACTACTGCAGATTGGAGCATTATGAAGCAAAAGGCATGCGCAATCAAGCACAAGACCGTCGAGTCCTTGAAACGCGCTCCAGAAAAAGCCTGGGATGGAATGAAGGCCGAAATGATAGCAACAATCCTGAAGAATTTCCGGAAGCGTTTGGACGCGTGTATCTCAGCAGAAGGAAGCCACTTCAAATGTTCTTGATTGTATTATGTTTGTATGCGCATTAATTTTCTTCTCTTTCGAATGGTGGATAAAACGGGTTTTTTTTGTTACCTCAGTGAGAAGTTAGAGGAGCTGTGCAACAATTTCAGTGCTTTGCTTAAATAATTTAGGAGTTGGTGTCTCAAACTTTCTGAACTAAAGAACAAAAGCCGCTTTTGCCTGTATGTCCTATTTTTTATTTTAAAATGAACAAAGATTAAGGTTTTCGGCAACTCTCAACTCCTTCACCATCTTCCAAGTCACGTGCGCTGCAACATCAATGGGGGTTGCGCGAGGTTCCGGTGAAGTTCTCTCTCTAGAGCAGTGGTCTCAAACACATTTGAGCGTGGGGGCCAGATAGCCCGCAATGGGAAGGCCGAAGGCCAACGTTAGACAGAGGATGGGGGGGGGGTCAAACGATTTGAAGGAGAAGAGACCTCGTGCTCTATGCTTTCCGTAAACTCAGTTCCGCCAGTGACATTTTTATATATCATTTGTTTACATTACTTTGGGCCCTGTCTTGATGGGTTAACAATAATTTAAGTGACACCACCCCGCCAACGTGCTTGCATTTTTAACACAACAAAAGAGCAAGAACACTATCGTTCCCATTGCTCAATTTACTCAAGAAATAACCAAGCTAATGATCAGTTAATTTGGCAGTTCTTGCTTTCCTGACGATTTATATTACAACATTCATACTTGTTTTTTTAATGGTGATATTTTTTTAAGGTGAGAATCCCGAGCTGGTAGTTTTATTTTCGGCAGTTGCTCCTGCTGGTCGAGAGTTCGCGCAGCCGAGATGCATCCTTCAACAAAGTTCGCACTTGCAGCCTAGTAGGGGAATTATTGTACATTACAAAAAGCTGCAAAGCAACACATTAAGCGAAACAAAGGGCAATTGAACACAGATAAGCAAAAACAATGTGATATGTTAAAAGATCGGAGCTACTTTTTGAGTTGACCCTTTTCGGCAGGCATTTAGGCAGATATTTTAAGTAAAAGATAGAGTCTACTGTCCCAGATCCTGATTATCAGCTCACACTTTTAATGATCGTGCCTGATTATTAAACAAATCATAAAAAGACCGGAATTATAAATTGGATGTCTTGTTGCGCCCTCTTTGTGGTGGCGGTCGAAACTTAACTACAATCACCGACCGTTTTTTCGGACTCCGATAATTCGGACTTGTTCGATATTTCGGACCTAAAGGCGGAACCGTGACTTACACCATAGAAATAGTGTATATTCACGACCAATGTTTCAGACAGCTTGAAGTCCGAAAGTTTGATTATTCGGACAAATTTGTCGCGAGCAATCAGCAGAAAACACCATACGAGAAGCGGCCATTTTGAATTCTATGTTGGCTGCGAATGGATTGGCTTGGTTTGGCAGCGCTACTTGAGTACTCCTGAGTCCTACCACTAGGTGACGCTATGCTAGCCCTTTTTTTTTCCATTTAGCTGCATGTCATCATCATCATTATTATCATTTTGCTTTGTTTTCCCGTTCTACGCCCGTTCCTTCGCGTCGCCAGTCGCCATTTTGCGCTCGTGGTTTTGCGCCTCTTATCTCGTTCAGACAACGCTGGCTCGGATGTCATGGTCCCATTTGTTCTTCCGCCGCGATGTGTCGTCAAGAAGCGCAGAAAGTACTCGACCATAATGCTAGAAAAGAAGGCAGCAATTCTCAAGCTAACAGAAAGTTGCCGAACAGGAAACGGAGGTGTGACCTGAAACAAGGCACTATTTACGGCTTTTTTAAGCCCACTTGGAAGTAATAAAGGCAAGTTTTTTTAATCTGCTGATTTTTCGCACTGCTCTATTATTCCAATGTTTTTTCGGTCCCTGCGAAGTCCGAATAATCGGTCGGCGACTGTATGCGATGTTCAGGAAAAAAAAACAAGGATGGCACTGCTTGCAGCTGCGGTTGCCAGCTTCGGAAACTGGTTGTACACTTGGTTTCTTGCAAAAAAAAAAATGTGCATAAAAAACCCGGCTTTGCAGAATGTGTTTAATTATTACATATAGTATGGTACTTTTTGCTGATAAAGCTTTTAGGAAGATTTCAAGGTCGCTGTTTATATTGTCAAATTATTTTTTTATGCTTGGTTCCGCCGCTGCACGCTCTGCTAAATACAATCCTTCACGCGATCGATATTGAAGTTTCAAATCACCAAAATTGCCAGTTTCGTGTCGATACGTGAGCGTGACGCACAAGCTTTTGGTGCGTGAGCGTGTACACGTGTTTGCTGCGTGGTCTTTTGGTTGCTGCGAGTTTTCGTGTATTTATTGTACACTGCTTGCCTTCGTGTGCGCATCCCTCTCATCCTTGTAACTATCCCTGCTTTGTTTCTGTGTCTGGTATGAAGTGTATGTCTGTCTTTTTCTTTTCGTTCACCAACTAAGCTCGTGTATAGGTATCCTTCCTGCTGGCTGCAGTTCGTGTTTGCATCTTGTCTGTGTCGCTTTGATTACTGTTTAGGTCGCCTGTTTATGGGGGGCAGCAAGCGGTGGGCATCGCACCAGCACAAGGTCAACTTTCGACAACGTGGAAAGCCGCAGAGAATCAGGTGGGTGGCACATACTATTATAGGATATTGGCATTTCATGTTCCTTTACACGCGTAGCAAAACTAGTCCATCTTTTTGAGCCTTCAGCTATACTATACGCTTGAGCTCTTCTGAACATAGCTTACGAGGAATATACGCCCAAAAAAGTTGACTATTTAAAAATTTGGAGCAAGCAAACCAATCAGATTCAATGAGTTCGAACATGACAAACATTCAAAATGTTGAAATTTTTGACATTCGACCTTGAAGGAGTTATAATGTTTGGAATATTTCGAATCCTCGTTACAACAAAATTTAAAAAAGCGCAACTGACAAATTCTAATTTTTAGAATTGTGGAAAACTCTAAACTTCACGAATTACCCAAGGCGATGTTGAAAATAGCAAACTTCGCTAATTCAAACCTAGGCGCTGGTCGAAAGTTGCAAAGTTTGTGAATTCTTTCCAAATTGTAAAAACCCTTGCGAACTCGTACACCAGGAGGACGACCGCCACTGACTCATCTCGTATTGATGCATGATTGTTGTCAGGCTATCCTAATGTCATGTTAATTTTCAGCGTTGGGACGTCAACGTGGGACCTCACGGAAAATGGTGCTCCTCCGGAATCCAATCTCTGCGGCAGTTCGACACGCTCAGGGGTGGAACTCATAAAATGTACTTGGGAGCAGCCACGGGAGCAGCTAAAACAACAGTTTTGGAGCAGGCTGGGAGCAGCTAAAACTACATTCTGGAGCAGGCTAGGAGCAGCTCAGATCAGTTTTCATTGCACTTTTGCTTGTCTTAGACGAGCACGGGAGCGATTACAATTGTGCTTAGCAGCACGGATGAACATGAGTGGTTAAGAACCTAGGAAGATGGGATAACCTAGGAAGATGGGATAAACTTTGTGAGTCTTAATGAGAACCAAAAAGCAAGTACCATATGTTTTTGAAGATAGTGTCCTTGATATTTTCTGAGTGGCTTTCAGCTGCTCAAAATGCAAACCAGCACTGCTTATCGCACAACCCACACGTGCTCGACATAGTAATTATATGTACGAACCACGTGACATGCGTAAGCAACGGGGAGGAACAGGGCAACGAATTTTGAGGTTCTTATTGTGCCACTCAATATTGAAGCAGCAGACTACGAATAACAGAGTTATAATATTCGAAGTGATAAGCAGGAGCAAGGTTAAAGTACGCCGAGCAGATCTACCGCTTGCGTGAGCTGCTGGCCGGCAGCGTTTCGGATCGGACCGCGTTTCACTTCTATCAAATCAGGATTTATCTTGAAGGAATGTGGTTAAATTCGGTTCCAACTTCTAACGAAGTACTAAAAGGAATATTTTGCTAATGTGTTTTCAACTGGCTGACGTCCGGATCCCAGGCCGCAGAGCCTCAGGCAACCTGACACTTAACGACTCGACCTCACCTCAGCCGACTTGCTCAACCGCTTATGGTTGAAGAATAACAATCCAGTCGCAGGTGGTGTAGCGCTTGAAATCCGACCCCCGAGTTTTTTCGCACGCTTCCGACTCGAGATACACAGGGATAATAAACAGAACAAAGGATTGCAAGGCTGACCAAGCTAACGGCGCTCATTGTTGCCAATCGAGTCAATAGAAAACGAAACCAAGACAAAATACAATTTTTTGGCGCACGTTGCGCAATTTGGTGCATAATGGCAAGAGGTATTGGCTGTGGCGCAGTTTCCGCAAAAGGGCACAGGATGGCGCAGACAAATGCGTCTGCCGCGAAATGGTGCAAATGCCGCAGCCGTTCCACCCCTGCAGGCTTGAGAAAGGGCCTCTGTTGGAAGCTGCAGTGTCCGGCGCGCCAGTTATGTCCAGCCCCCCTCACCCTTGGCTAGTGGACAACAGTGGTACCTCACCAGGATTCATCCAAGGGGGGCCCGCAGTGGAATCCTGTGCTTCAGAATGAAACCAGATGAAGAGCTACCTGACCTCATAATCGTTGATGCGTCGGTGCCAGCTCCTGCACCTGAAAAGGCCACGATTTCAAGAGGGAGGATTATATCTCCAGCTCACTTCATTCGAGCAATACGTGATCTTGACAGGCATGACTGTTCATCAACCATTGCAGGGAAGTTTGTCTACAAATGTGAAAGACAAGTGGGACTCTGGTCAGAATTCAAATTCTCCTGTGATGAATGCCATGAAGTGCAGACTGTCACCACCAACCCAATTGTAGAGCCAACATCTCTCAAGGACAAAAGCAAACTTGGTGTTAATGACAGTACTGTGTGGGGCTTCACAAGCATCGGATCCGGTTACGTCAATCTTGATGAGATGTTGTCCGTCGTGGGAATACATTCAATGAGCAAGGGTGCTTACTGCAGGCGAGAAGAATCTCTCGGCAAGGTACTTACCTTGCTACCGATTACCCCCCACTATATCCAATAAGCATGGGTCTACAACTCAAAGTAGAGCAGGGCCTCAGGAAATTGGGAATCGCCCTCTTCACTTAAGAAAGAATGTTTTCAATAGCATTGTGTTTTACCTTTGTACAAAATAGCAGGACCACTACAAGGCGTACAGGGATAATCGAAAGTAGCCGGTGAAGGAATGGTGTTCATGTTACTGTGCATGCAAGTGAATCTTTTTATCAGGAAACATTTATCAAAAGCACCTTGATAATATTATTTGTTTTACACAACAGCAAATCTTATGCAATGAGGCTTCAATTATCTAGTAGCCATCCAGTGGGCCTAAAAGTTTTAAACATCTTGTATCTGAAACATATTTTGTGTGGGAATGGCCAGCACCACTGCTATCCTGGGTATTTAGTATGAAACTGTGAGGACCATATAAATGAGGCTGGACTACATGTGCCTGTTTGCAAGGACTGCGTTGGCCACAGGTACTCTGCCAACTCTGGCCTTGCAGTGATTATTGGTGCAAGAACAAAGAAATTACTGTACCTAGGTGTAAAGAACAAGGCTTGTTCAACATGTGACTTCTACAGCAGAAATGAACTTCCAGCAAAGGAGCATGTGTGCTTCAAGAACTGGGACAAGAGCCCCTCAGCCATGGAGTCGGAAATTAATTGTGCAAGGATTTCAGCAAATTGAACAGATGCATGGGTACAGCACCGCATTTTTATTGGAGATGGGGACTCTTCAGTGCACCATCAGGTTGTCTCGGGGCGACTATAGAAAAGCGAGAATGCACCAATCATGTGATCAAGTGCTACACCTCAAGTCTCTATGGTGTAGCCAAGGCAAACAAAGGGAATTCTCAACACCCGAGTGGTCCAAGGATTAAATGTATAAAAAATGGAGCACGAAGAGCAATTGCCCACTACGCCAAAGAACTTAAAAACTTAAAAAAAACCGAATCTGAAAAGAAGCAGAAACGTTGTTGTCATGGAGCAGGACTTAGCTTCCAATGTGGGAGTTAGTGGCATTATGCTACTAAGAAAATGACAATGAAGAGCCCGTCTGCACCACTGAAAGCATACACACAGAAAATGTCCAAACTGCGGGATGCCAGAGTGTTCAGGAAGAGACGATTAGCTGAAGAGTTTTCTCAGCTGGGTCACAACCTAAGAAACCCATGCCCAAAGGGACAGCTCAACACTATGGACCAGCTTGTGAGAAGCCTGATATGCCATCTGAATTGTTCAGTGAGAGGCTTGTCCTCACTCTCGAGGGCTTTCAAGTGAGTGAAGCTTGACGCATTGAACTTGAAGTAGCAACAAGGGGGCAATCTACCAATGCTAGGTGGCATGCTGAAAGGAAGATGCAGCTCACAGCATCATACTTTGGCAAGGCCTGCAAACGGAAGGACTCTACTCGATGTGCTGCAGACGGCAGAACGGTTCTGTGTGGGGGGAGTTGCACGAGCGCAGCTATGCAATATGGTATTTTGAATGAGCCGGTCGCACTTGAGCTGAATCCGGGACTCTGCAGGCAAACCTAGCGCGCCTTCTTTGCGGACAGTGTGCCGTAACGTAACAGACAACAAAGCAGTGCAACAGTATGGTGTGAAAAGACCGTTACTATGATGGCGAATTCCACTGGTCATTTTGGAGCAATGGCGAGATGGAGCTGAGTCATGGATTGCATGTCGGAGCGTGCAATCTGCGAGGAGTTGCTCCGCGTATACACTAGAAACCAGTGAAAACCAACCTGTTCACCAGGAAACGTCAAGCGAGACACCGACGGACATAGGATAGGGGTCAATCACTTCACCACCGTTTACCGTGCATTCAAAAACGCAGGGCGCGTTGTTGTTCTGCAGCATAAAAATAAGGAAATAAACGAGGCACGAACTTTATTACCGTAATATCCCGAGTCATCGCCCATCCCCGAGTCATCGCCCACCCCAATTTTTGGGCCAATATAGATTTCTAAAAAAACACAGAGTCATCGCCCACCCCTTCAAATACCCCAACGCGGACTCCGCGATCTGCAAACACTCATCCTACCCAAATGACGCGGCCGCGGACCTTACAGTTGGAGCACGTCCATGACAAAGTAAAACTGAGAGAAAGGCC
Organism: Ixodes persulcatus; assembly: GCA_013358835.2. Lineage (NCBI taxonomy): Eukaryota > Metazoa > Arthropoda > Arachnida > Ixodida > Ixodidae > Ixodes > Ixodes persulcatus. The sequence goes on from JABSTQ010000618.1 coordinate 9,541, forward strand.
CTCTCTTTGCTTACGCATTTTGCGCGTGAGCGACTCCGAAGTGGTAGTGTATCCATGCGAAAAGAAAACGATGAAGATAACAAAATAAAAGTTTGTTTTGCTTACGAAAATATCGATCCGACAAAAAAAAAAAAAAGAATCGGAAAGATAACACAAGCATTAACCCAGTCAGGAATCGCGAGGTAAGCGTACGCCCCATATTTTGGGATGTAACCGCGGAGTGTAAGGTCGAAGTCTGTCTCCGCCGAGGTAAGGTCGCTGCGAACCCGCTCCTTCTCCCCGCACGTCGCGACCGCGGTTGTGCAATGTTTTAGGCAAAGCCAACAGGTAAATAAAGCTTTTCTGGAACGCCCTACACAGACGTTAGTAGAGCGTCCCAAGCCCCGATTGATAGCACGCCGTGCACAGACGCACGCATGTACGCAAACAACAAGGAAGTTGCGCAAGAGCTTGTGATTGACAAGGCGCCCAACTTGGCCCGACGCCAAAGTATTTGCCACGCGATCGCCGGCTTTTCCGCTTTCCCAGCATCGCTCTTCGTCGCTTCTTTGGTCCGCTCGCTCCTTGCGCCTGGTTGGTTTTTCTATTTTCTTGCAGAATTTTCTTTCTTTTCTTCTCTTTTTTTTTTACTAACTAGGAGAACATAGTGGTGACGTGTTTTCACGGAACAAACGTTCGTGCTCTATGCAGATCGGTGGTGTTCCTAGCGCGTATGCAAGCAACGGACTTCGGGGTAGTAAAACATTCTTTCGTGAGCATTTTTTCTATAAAACAATAAAACTAAATAGAGTTTTGAGTTTAATGTATCTGTTGCGTAGCAGCGCTAGATACGGAGAGAAAACTGGGCGGCTTTCTCCGCTTTTATTAACTTTTTGTGCTCACCCACCGAGATATGGCCCCCACCCCACTTTTTCTATGAATTTCAGGCGGCAGGGGGGTGGGCGATGACTCGGGATATTACGGTAATTCATTTTTTTTAACTTTTAAAAATTACAAAAAAGATATTTATTTCAAAATAAATAAATTATATTTATTTATTTTTCGAAGTGGGCTGAACGGAATACAAAAGATGACGTCGACTTCTACTGTACACAGTCATAATAAGACAAATCCTGTCACATTCTTTTGCTAGAATGATAACAGCATATATATTTCTGGCTGCGATGCAGCAACAGAGAAATGATTTCCCTATTAGAATTCAAAGAAAGCCTTCAATGCTAACACTAACCCCCAGGATGCAAACGTGCCATCTTGAATTATGCTAGCGCCGCCTGGCGTGCGGCACGTTTGGTGTGGGCATTGGTGTGGGCGAACTTGCAATACCCCAGCAGACTCAATGGCAGTTCTCGGCCCGACAAGAATTTGTTTTGTTCGGTATTTCGACGGTTGTTACTACTTCCGAAGGTTTATCTCATTGTTTTGCGCGCTATTGCAATCGGGAAGAAGGGTCGTGCGTTTTATAAAGTTTGTTTCTAAACCAGCGGGTCGATCCAAAATGTCTTCTGCTTCAGGCAGTGACGTCTGCGAGGCTTTACATTTTTTTGACAGTGAGCAGGTGCGATCATTAAAGATTAAATTGAAAACATTATGATAGATAGATGAATGGCTAAGGTATGTGTTTTGAGTTGTCCGAAGGATGGCCTATGGCAATTGCAATGAGGACTTTCGGGCGGCTAAAATCACTGAATGGAGTAGAGCGAGCAGGGAGCTCTGATCAAGACGTGGCTTTGTCGCAAGACGTTCGAATTGCAGCGTTGCCAAATTGTTATACGATCATACTCGATAGCAAAATGCTAGAATTGTAACACGGAACTTTCACACGCATTAAATCACCGCTAAGTCGCACACTTTGGCCATTGAGACAATTGCGTCAAGTCCGTCAGCATTAGCTGCGTAAGTTACGACTGCAATAAAATCTGTGTGCCCCACCCCACGTACATACTTCTGCGACGAGTGCAGCGCCTCCAACGAACATTGCAGTCAATATCACTACGGCAGCTTCGCCGGCGTCAGCTGCTTCAGTCGTGCCTCCAAAACACATTGTCGTTTTCTGCATAAGAAAAGCAGACAGGCAATTCTTGATGGACACATGCTTTATTGGATTTTTCAGACATCAGGCTCGCAGGGCTGAGTGAAAAAGAAAAGTAACACGCCGGCCGTTCCTGAACTATGTCAACCTAAACATTACGCGACCTTACCAAGAGTACATATCTCGTCACAATTTTTAGCTGCACTAAATGAAATTTTTTTTTTTTTTTTTTTTTCCAAGACATAGCAGTGGAGAGATACCATCTCGAGATAACACGGAAGAGAATGTGCAAGAATGCTAGCACTGACCAACCAACCACCTTACTTCACTGTGAACATTGCATGCTCTTACTCGAACTCGCAGCTAAAAGTGGAGTCGCGTGGTCGCTCCTCTCCCCTGACCTCAATTCGGGCAAGCACTCTCGCTTCTGGCTCGGAGACGCCCTGAATCCCTCTCAGCCGATTGCGAGTGTTGGTCTCTGAGCACTCTCGATTCAGTGGAAGCGAAGTGCCGGAAATGCCGCCTGGAGCGCCATCGCCCACCGCCACTTTGAACGACTGGCTCACGTCTTTCCTTTCCCCTTCGGATACTGTTACGATGGCAAGTGCCTCTGACTTCGAGCGTCTGTTGCTTTCCCTAATTCAAGGATCGACGCCATATGAGTAATTTATATTGTTATCCCCAGCTGTGTGCAGTAATTAAAATGTTGGGTGTGGAATATCCAAACACGCACGTAAGGCACCGCGAACTTGAAACATTGAAGAAAGCACTACGGAGTTTGTTTTCCCCAATCTGTTGCATCGCAAACAAAAAAGTAACAGCTACTTTCGAAACAGATAGCCATATGTTTCATCATTCTCCTAAAGCCATACTTTTGTGTATAAGGTGCAGAAAGGAAACTAATAGAGACCGTAAATGTCCCTACTTATCGTCTTTCAACCACGTTGCGCGTAATTCCCGAATGTCTCGTTATTTCAGGGGATTCGGTGGCCAGGTGCGTTTACGCATGTAGAGGCTCGCGTGCTATGGAAACTTATGGCTCTAATTTCACTCCTGCCAGCGCATGCTAGAGACTAGGGGCTTTAGTACGCGCTCTAGGTGGAAAAAGGGGGAGGGGGGGAGGGGTGGGGTGAGAAAAGCGGGGGTACAAGGGGGGATAGGGATAGGAGCAGCCAGGGGCTTTACTCTGGACACTTGGAGATAAAGTCGGCGAGGAACCACATGGCCGTGATGGGCCGGCGCCACGCTCGATCTTGGCTCTAGCCAATCACGGCGGTCAAATCCCTCGCCGACTTTTTCGCCAAGTGTCCAGATTAGAGCCCCAGGTCGGGAGCCGTACTGCGTTGGCAAAACAGTTCCTAAAACTGTTGCTACTATCTCAACATTTATAAAACAACCAATGTGTGTACTTCTCTATTTGTACACCGACACTGGCATTCATGATAGTAGCATTCGTAAGTCTCTATTGAACTGGTTCATAAATAGTTTGTACTAAAACTTGCATTCTTTTCATACAGCCCCATCCATCCCCAATGTCCCAGCCTCTGCTCGAGTCCCAGGTGGGGTCCAATGGAACAGCTGACCAGAGTTTATCAAATGCTGGTAAGTGCTGGTTATTTTGAGCGGTGGCAATCAGTTTGTTGAATGATGTTTTATCGGCAAATTGTTTCGTCGACATGCAACGTTTCATTGAAACGCCTTCCGCATTCATTTCATCGACACACCTTGCAACGTTTCGTCGACCCCAACCCTGCTGTTTTTGCAAGAATTGGTTTGCTTCTCGCCTAGATTACAGGGGAGGAGAGGGATAGGGGGAGGGGGAGTAAACACGCTTCAGTGAATCGCATGCTAGACTTGAGACTTCCAAATTTCATTTTTAAAAAATATGTCGTCGACAAAACTTTGCAAGAGCATGTATGTACGAAACAACTTCCCACAAAACATTGCAGTGTTGACGAAACGTGTGTCCATGAAAAGCTGCCCTGGAAACGTGCTTCCACGAAACAAGCTTCAATGGAACAATAGAGACTATTTTAAGGTACTGAAATTTTTCAGGCTAAATGTGTCTAGAAAACATTTCATCATTGCACCACTACAACACATTTTGCGACATTTTGGAAGCCTTCATTTGCCTGCACAGTGCAATACACAGCAAACCATGTGTCTAATTATTGTATTTTTTTCAGGAAATCTTTGGAGCGACAGGGAGACAAAGGTACTATTAGAGTATTACACCCTCTACTCCCACCAAATCGGACCAATGAAAAAGTTTCATACAAAAAAGGCTATGTATGACGTGATTGCACCGAAAATAAAGGAGCTGCTTTGGACAACAAGGAGAGCTACCCAATGCGAGACCAGGTTTAAGACGCTAATGAGGACAAAGAAGAATCAAGTCGACAATAATAGAAAGTCCGGCTCCACACGATGCGCCGTTCAGTATGAGCAAGAGTTTGATGCAATCGCAGGTTTCGAAGACAGCGTGGAGCCCGAGGTGATAGGGGGGGGGGTAAGGAGCGTCATCTACAAAGACAGGACGGCTGTCGCTCCTACGACCAGCACACTTGTTGCACCAGGTGGGACCCGATGAGCCCTCAGGATCCACACCCTCAACTCCCAGCCACAGGGAGGAAGCTCCTACAAGGGCCAGCCACAAACGACAAAATGCAGCGAATCAGTCACTTTGACCAAGTACAAACAGAATGAGGCACATGAATGTATTTTTTTAATGAAGATAGACGAAAGGGAAAAGGTGGCAGCAGCAAGAGAAGCAAGAAAGGAAGAGCACCACAGGGAACTGCTGAGTGCCCATCGAGAGCACATCGCAGCAATCAACAGGCTACTGGAGTGCAGCGAGAAGCCTGCTCACGTGGATCACTGAAGCCAGACAAAAAAAAAAACTGGTTAAGGTAACTGCAAGGTTCAAATAAATTTTAATGTAGCATTGTTAACGATCACCAACAATAGCAGAAAAATAAACGCTTCACAGAAATGCCTGGGCAAGGCAGTTTCTCTTTATGCTATCAAGCTGGTGCAGCACCGCATCCCGCACATCAGCCCCCACTGGCAGTCGTAGCCTCTCGGCTTCCTCCCGCAGCCTCTTCCTCCCGTAAGCTTCACTCCCCGCTTGAAGGGAGAGTCCCCGTTGTCGACACGGAGGTTATGGACTCATGCCATAATGAACTTGCTGATCTGAACATGACAGAACGTTCTGAACGTGACGGAATGTTCAGAATTGGGTGCAGACATTTCATTGACGTCGTTCAATCAAAGCCATTTCATCGACCGTCGTTTCATCGAAGCTGTTTCATCGAAGCCGTTTCATCGAAGCCGTTTCATAGAAAATGCCGTTTCATAGAATGCCGTTTCATAGAATGCCGTTTCATAGAAGCCGTTTCATAGAACGCCGTTCTATCGAACGGTATGGTTTCTGGCCATTGTTTCTCGCCTTTGTAAATAGTTTTTTTTTTTCGTTTTTTCTTTTTGCATACAAAATATTCTGCTCCGTTCTTTTTTTTTTTTTTTTTTGCTTTGTGATAATTAATGATCTCTTTCGGTGATGTAAACCAAGACGGACTTTTCACTTTTTTGGGGGCTGTCTCCATGTGGAAGTAAGCAGCTTAGAAAAAAAAAAGACGCGTCGACAACTTTGTTCATTGTTCTCATGCATTCCGCAAAACTGTGGACTTGTCTGCTTCTCCATTTTTTGTTAGAAAGTAAGCCCGTCTTCTGATGAAAAAACTGTGAGTGTGCAGGCGAGCTGGTGGTAGCTAATAATGTTGTTTTTAAACCTGAGACTGTGGTGCAGAAAATTAAAAACTTTTAGTTCGAAGGAAGGGACACAGAAGGGAACGTCTCCTGGGGTTGAACGAGAACACTTGATTTTAGAAATACTTATGTGAATATGAAAACAAAAAAGCGCAGCATGAACAGAAAGCAAAGTGTGATATATACAGAAACAGAAATTAAACCCCAGAGTAGGGCCGCAAATATTAAATTTCAAGTATTGATTGTTAGATTTCGTAGGAGACCTTTTCCCCGCACTCGTCAAGAGGCAGATGAGCTTTTCTCCGCATCTATTGGTTTTGAGGTGAGCTTTTCTCTGGTGAGCTTTTCTCCGCCGCCTACGAATCATACATACCAATTTGTTGTCACCTTAGTCCGAAGCAGTGCTCCGCTAAACACAACAACATCGAGTCACCGATCAGTTGGTGGCTCTTTAGCGATGCTGGGCCGTTGGAGAAGATCATGTCTGCGACAGATACAAAGTTTGTAACACAGTGCACACAAAAAAAAAAGAACGAAACTCTTACGAAAAATAAATCTTGCTACTCACCTCCCAATTCATGCTCGAGGAAGAAACACAGAGACCTCCAACTAGAAACATAGAAGTCAACCTTTTTTTTAAAAAAAGTGAGCATCTGAAATTAGGGGGGTCGACTAATACGCGGAGTTATGGACTATACGCGGAGTCTGGCTATCTGCTGGTTGGAAACGTCAGAAACGACTGTTTAGCAATCGAATGCAGGTCCCAAAAACCGTTCCCCGGTTTAAGGATAGTTTCGTATTACTTGTCAAAGACAACGACCGAGGAACCTTGTTTTTTTAGGTATAACCAGATTTTAACATTTAGTAATATATGTTCAAACAACATAAAAATATTCCACAGATAAGGAAACACATTGGTTGTTGCTTGCAAAACTGAAACGTGAACTCCGTGGTGAAAAACATAGGGATTTGTAGCTAGATATTCAAGAAAGAAAGGCTAAGAAAAAGAGCCTCCATGAGTCGTACACATGCTCATTGTGCGGTGCGACAGTTGCGCTTCCAAACTTCCCTTTGTTCATTTTTTCAGCGGTCATGAGAATGCCCCCGCAGCCACGCCGTCAGTACAGCACGTCTTTTAAACGCAAAGCGATACTGTACACCGAAGAAAAAAACAATGCTGCAGCCGAACACATTTTTGGAGTCCTGAAGAAGTGCGTAAGGGGATGGCGTCAGCAGCGAGACAAGCTTTTTGCGTGCGCTGGTTGCGCCGGTCGTTCCATGGTCCCAAACACGGACAGTACACAGCAGTGGAAGAAGCAGTGAAAGAATGGGTGCGCGAGCAAAAATTGAAGAGCCTGAGCGTGTCTTACGACGACATCGAAAGAAAGGCACGCGCAGTCGCCATCGCGCTGGACATCGACAGAAACGAATTCAAGGTATCCAAGAAGTAGGTCGAAAACTTTATGAAGCCTAACGGCTTAAGCCTAAGGAGGCGAACAACAGTGTGTCAGCGCCTGCCGGACGCGTACAAGGAGAAGCGGCTCGAATTCCACCACTACGTCGCCGAGTTGCAACGAAAAACGGTTTCATGCATGGCCAGATCGGCAACGCCAACCAGACTCTGGTCTGGTTCGATATGCCCAGCAGGAGGACTGTCTCCGAGAAGGGAGAGCGGCAGGTGCGCTTGCCGACGACGGGCAACGAGCACAACCGCTTCACCGCCATGCTGTGCTGTACAGCGGACGGCCATAAGCTGCCACCCTTCCTCGTCTTCAAGCGAAAGACGATGCCGACAAATGAGAAGTTCCCGCCAAGAGTCATCGTCCGGGTGAACGAGAAGGGGTTCATCAATGAGGAGACCGTGCTAGACTGGTTCCGCCTTGTGTGGTGCAGGCGTCCAGCTGAAGCCCCAGAGCATGCTCGTCCTCGACTCCTTTCATGGCCACATCACTGACCGCGTAAAGAAGACTGTGGCCAACGCTGGATGTGACCTAGTTGTCATCCCGGGCGGGATGACGTCTATCCTTCAGCCCCTTGACGTGGTGCTAAACAAGCCCCTCAAGGACTACGTAGGCATCCTATACAACGACTGGCTGAGCCAGGACGACAACCCAAAGACACCAACGGGGCGCATGAAGTGTGCATCTCTCAGCACCGTGGCACAGTGGGTGAACGATGCGTGGTATGGACTGCCAGCCGACATGGTCCGCGAAGCATTTTCAAAGTGCTCCATCCCTGCGCCGCTTCACCCGACCGGCCCCAGTGACCCTCAAAGACACAGAGAGCAGCGACTGCGTCGTTGTGTCGACCAGCGACGATGACAACTATGAGGCCTAAGACCTCTTGTGTGTTCCGCATGCACCGTGTCTGAATAAACATTCTTTAAGCAATTTTATGTTACTCACTATCAGTCAGTCAGTACAACTTTATTGGTGCCCGAAAAAGGAATTAGGAAGTGGTGAGGAGCCCACTAAGGGTCCCCTCCCAGCCCTAGCCCCAGCCCTAGCCCCAGCCCCAGCGCCCCCCCCCCCTCTCACGACGGCCAGGATCCATCCCCTGGACCCCGGCGGCGTCTTCGGCCAGTCGGACTAAGTCTTCTTGGACCCGAGGGTCCGAGCTGAGCAGAGTGGTCTCCCAGCTCTCTTCATCTCTGAGCTGCGTCAGTAATTTATTCGCGCACCCCCTAATTTCTGAGAGGGCCAGAAATTAGGGGGTCGACTTACATTCAGAGTAGACTTATACGCAGCAATATATGGTAAATGTATCCATCGTATTTTGTTTATATAGGTGAAGGGAAGAGAGAAGGGCGAGAAGGTGAAAAGACGAGAACAAAGAAACACCTCCCATGCTTTCGAGTGCTTCTGAACACAGACTGCAGCCTTAGAACCTGTTCTGTATAGACTCGACCTATGAAAGAGACAAGACTACACAAAACAGGAACCCAATGCATCCACCTATACTTTTTGTGTGTATGTTTTCCTTCCAACTACCGTATAATCGCGTGTAAGGGCCGCACCCCCGAACCACAGAAATTATTCGCGTATGCGCCGCACCCCCTTGTTTTCGAGGCGCGCCAACTGTAATGCCACGTTTTTATAAATATATATCGCTAGGTGGTGCTAGCCACCGCCCGAGCACGTAGCAGCACGTGTCCGCATCCTTGGTATTTGCTCTCCACTCATCCGTATCACCGTATGGCATAATGGCTGTCGACCTCGATCATGGTTGGCCGCACTGCCGGGATGCATTAATGTTGCGGCAAGGCATTGAGAAAAGATAAAGGGTATGTCAAGTTCCGTGGCAAGCGCGAGGAGTGGGGATTCAGCGGGCTCGGCTCGCGCGTGCACTCAGGTTTCCGAACACCACTGTATGCTTTCGGGAGGTTTCCTTTTGTTCTTCGATCCGTGTCAAAGCGTCGTGATTTGTCTGCGGTTTACTATGGTTGATCGAATGCCATTTCATCGAAGCACGTTTTAGAGAATGGGCACGTTTTATCGAAGCACGGTTTAGAGACAGCAGATCCTCAGTTTAAAGAAACGCCGTTTATCGAAAAGGGGACGCTTTTTAAAAAAAGGCTTTCCTACTTCTCACGTGTATCACTGGTGCGTGTGTTAACCCATGCCCCCCGCTGCGCTCCCGCCGCTTCGCGGCAGCAGTCTGTGGCGGCTCATTAACTCGCCTGATTTACCCGTACACGCTGCTTCGCGGCGGCCGAATTCGCTAAAAGGAGGCTCATCGCCATTTTCCCTAAACTGGGTTCTCTATAAAGGCATTCGATAAACCGGGGTCGGTAAAACGGCATTCACTAAAACGAGCTCTAAACCGCATGCGTCCAATTCGTCTGCCTTTTCGCAGCAATCTGAGAGCCATGGGCAAGTACCACTTCAACAGTCATACGGGATTCAAGCCGAAAGTTGCCGCGCATGCTATCAAGTACGGAAAAAAAAAAGCGTATTGCGCAGTATGTAAACTAATTAAATTCGACTGACAATTGAGTCTGGATTTCGGAATGAAGGCTTTTTCGACCAGTGCAGCCAAGCGCGCTCATGTACGTTCATTTAGGAATGTGGATACAGATATTTTCTTTTAATCCGTGTATGGGCCGCACCTCGAAAATTTGCCCTCAAATCGGGAAGAAATAGTGTGGCCCTTATACGAGTTTATACGGTAATAAGAATATTTTCCTTTCTAAGAAAAAGGTCGAGAAGTCTCACTAGCTGCGCGCAGTACTGTGAAAGCCACTTGCGGGAGGGGGAGGAAAGTTGCTTTTGTAGAAATGACAGGCTAACCTCCGAGGGGCACACAAGCGACCAGGATACGACGTGGAGACACACAAAAGAGGGACCCTCTTCTAATCCACCCCCTCATCTTCACCTGCTTGTGTTAGGCTCTCACCCCTGTACCTTTGGTAACACTGTGCACTAACATTGCGGTGGAAGCCGCACACTCTTGGACCACTCAATCGGAGCCTTGCGACACATGGTTACCCCCTCTCCGCATACTCACGTGGAGAGAGAGAGATCAAGTGATAAAAGGCAGGCAAGTGATTGGTCCGGCGAACACATAGCCCGCATCGCATAGTCAAAGTGCGCATGTCGACCCACTCCGTCGGGATGCGGAGCGTAACTCGTGAAACGCATTCTAGTACCGTAAAATTTCGAGCAAGCGCCCCCACCCGAGCAAGAGCCCCCCCCAACTTCACCTTTAATTTCACATTATTGCGCCGTTCCGGGAAAGCGCCCCCCTCCCCGCTCCGCACCCGTATCACGCACCGCGCTGACCGTGCCCAGGCAACACTGGCCTGCGAAGTTCAGTCCAAGAATCCAATCCAATCCAATCCTACTTTGCAGCCCGATCAGCCCGGTCACTACGCGCCACTGTCGCTTTGTTTTGGGGGTGTCAGGTCTTCTATGCATTCTTACACAGTGGCAAAGAAAATCGTGGTCGTCCAATGGCATTGTGAAAACGGGAAAGACGCACACCAGACATACGTCTCGACACATCAAGCTCGACCGAATACATGAATGGGACAAGAATTTTGACGATTTGCTACAGTCAAACTATAGGAAAGCCGGAGTTCGACGAAAGCTAAGTAACGGCGCGCCGGTGTTCAGTGAATACGTGGACGACGAGCTCCTTTAATACCTGGAACGCGAAGGAAGTGCAGAATGAGCCATTAGCAACCGGCTTCTTTCTGAAGAGGCTGTCAAAATAGCCAACGGCATGCAGTCGGGAAACATCGCGGAATGCTGCAAACTTTTTTTTGCGGCCGACTCTGGGGTGGTTTTGAAAGTGATTAACATAGCAGTGACAAATCTTTGGCCTATAAAGTCTATGTTCTCAGAGATAAAGAAAATATTAAATCTGTGTGCACTTCGCTTTTTTCTCTTTTTCTGGCGGAAAACTTTTGTCGTCGCCATCTTGAATTTTAGTGCCGTTCCGGGATAGCACCCCCCCACTTTGCAGGTAATTTTGACTTGCGTGCAGGGGGGGCGCTTGCTCGGAATTTTACGGTAGATCGTTTTGGGTACCGGCTCCGAGCGTTGTGTTACCGCAGGACAGCGTCAAACATACGTGTGCTCAAGTTTATGCATCCGGATCTAGCATCCGATACAGTGTCGACCAGGATGTTCCTTTTGGCCGCGACTTTCTACAACAAAAAGCCGTGGTCCTCCCTCGTTTCGCGCTCCGAATGAAAGCTGACCTCGTTCTGGCGATGATTCAGGCGACCATTTGTGTCCCCTGGCTCCCCAGACTTTTTTTCCTCATTTTCCTCCAGTTCCGTGTCATTTTTTTTTTTTTTTTGTAGATGTGACGGCCGTAGTGTTTTTATCTGGAAGAATATTTGTTCGATGCAAGATGGTCCATTTGTCACATGACGATTCATCACAGGCCGACTGGTAACAGGCCTGATCCTTACAGCGAACATGCGTCATAGGAGAATTCGTAACAAGGGCAACCCGTCACACAAAAGTTCGTCCTCTAGAAACTTTTTTTTTTTTTTTGGAGGGGGGGGGGGGGGGGGGGGGGGGCAGGGCGGGGTCAACCTGGCAAAGCCCCTACAAGGTCAGCATTACTAATCGATCAATGGTGAACAAGCTGAAAGAAACGTATCTCCAGGTTCGGTTCCGATCGAGGAATGCTGCGGTTACCATGGCACGATTATTTTCGAGCGCATACTTCATTCTGAAAGATGGAGGTAATCGCAACGGTGAGAACAAACAGTGCACTCTGTTTTCGAATTTGCCTCAAAAGATTGCAACCCAAACCAGAAATAATGTTAATGCATCACAAAAGTAACTTAAAAATTATCAGAAAGTAATTGAGTACTTTTCACGTTACTTTTTAAACTTTTTGTTACAAAATCAAAAATGCATACATATGTTCAATGTGGTTACATTTCATTTCTTTTTAACATAGACAGAAAGAGAGAGAGACGGATAAATAAGCAGTCACATGCTGGACTAGTAGAAACCCCGATATCTAGTAACAAAGAAAAAAACATAGATAAGATGGTGACCTCTTTCAAGATGGAATGGGGGGGTCTTTGTCGTGTCTAGATGAGGTCAGTGCAAAACACAGTCTATGACACGGCAAACCCGGATCGTAGATCCTGCACACAGGAAACGAGGCACTCTCGACAGCTCGACAGCCAAACGTCGCTGAGCCCGTGGACATTCCAATCCTTCTGGTATCTTAGTATCTTTTTTTAGTTGCTTAGGGGTCAAAAAAATGTCCAACGTTGAAGCAATATAAACGAGTGACGCACGGGCAGACAGAAAATTTTACGTAAAAAAACTCGACTCAATAATTTTAGCTCTTTCGGAAGCATACAAGCGATTATTTGTAACTGATTACAGAAAAATAGTAATTGAATTATAGCAAAAGTTACCAAAGAAAAAAAGTAATTGAAGTGTTAAAAAGTTACAATAAAATGTAATTGATTACAAGTAAGTCGAATCTCGTTAATTCAAACTCGAGGGGGACCGAAAATTTGTTTGAATAAAGCAGTTTGAATTATCGGGAGTTTCCTCCCATAGAGACGCATAGGATGGGACCTGCATGTTAGTTTGAAGTATCCAAAAGTTTGAATTAAGAGAGTTTGAATTAAAGAGAGTCGACTGTAATCAGTTACTTGCAACTCGTTACGTACAAGTCTGCATACGGCTGCCAGCTGAATGATTGCATGTCTAAGCAACCGTACACACGCGGGGGACCCAACCGAAATCATCATAGTAGGAGTCGAGTCATCAAATGAAAAAGCAGGTGTGAGCGTGCCAAAAATTTTTGACGTTTAGCACTGACAATATTTTTTTTTTTTTGAGCGCAGCTCTTAGGCGCCCGTTTCCGGCTTGAGCGGCGTCGCCGTCGCCGTCGGCGTAACCGTGCGGTGCATTATGGGTAAATTTTCCCGAAGGGACCCGAGGTCCTCCCGAAGGACCTCGGGTCCCTTCGGGAGGATTTCGGGTTCCTTCGGGGGGACCTCGGGAGGACTTTGGGTTTCTTCGGGAGGACCGTAAGGTCACGTGACCCCCCCCCCCCCCCGAGGTCACGTGACCCCCCAGGCCACATGACCTCCCCACGTCACGTGGCTCCCCCAGGTCACTGTGAACCCCCCCCCCCCCCCGTGCCTTCCCCTCCTCCGCAAGAGCTGCGCTCTAATTCGGCGTTACAGGGAGTTGTAAACGGCTTTCATTTTTTCTGACCACTTTTTTATGTAGCAGTGGAAAGCCGTAAAACTCCACATGAAATTATTTTGTGCATTGCTTCTGCCGTTAGTGCTCGCTTCATCATAAAATGCTGCTTTGTCGTTGCTCCGACAAATCAAACCAGGAAGCCAAAGCAGCATGCAACTTTCACCTACAATGTCCCGTTTACAAGAGGAAGAACGGTAAACACGTTTTCGTTTTGTTTCATATGCAACATAGAGACAAGCACTAGCTTCAAGGACGAAGATTTGCCCTCTAAGGGATGTGTCTCCATCGCTGCACCCCGATGATTAGATGTTTCAAGAAATGTCAAGTTTGTGTTTCCTGTTTCTATAGGTCTCATATCTCCAGAAATACATAAAAAAAAATAAAAGAAATAATGGAAAACAAAAATAAAGTTTTTTCTTATTACTTCCGCTATTCCACTGAAAAACGAAGTCTGTAATAAATTAAAATTAGTATTATAACACTGCTGTCCTCCCTTATTATTTATACTGGTCAACCAGGCGGTGTTCGATGAAACAGCTCCGATAAAACTCTGTTCGATGAAAGGGCGTTCAATGAAATGTCCGGACCCAGTAATACCTTACAGCCACTCGTGATCAGAGGTCCCAACACATCTGGCAAATTGAATGTAACGTTACCACTATACAGAGGGAACAACATCGCTTCCAGTATTATTATTATTATCACGGTTATAACTATAACCATCACTCCTATGTTACCCCCCTACCACTACCTTTTTCTAAATTCACAACGTTAGACGCCACCATCCTGTTGTAGGAATTTTTTTTATTGCGCCCATGTGATTTCTTTTACATTTGTTCTACTGGTGTTTCATCATAATTCGGGCATTGAAAGAGCTTTTGCTGCCGATCCTACCATTCTTTTGACCCTTTCGCAGCAAAGGGATATTATGCTGGCATTACACATGAAACAAGAATGTAGCCACTCCGTCCCAATCTCAAACTACAGCACAATGGGCTGACACAACTGTAGTGCAGCAGTGCGATGAGCCAGGTTAGTATTTTCAAAAGCCTCATGAAGCTATCCGGTGGTAAAAATAAAAGAACCGGCCATAGGCAGTGCGTACAAGAGGAAGTGGTGACAGGAAGCGCAGGGCGTCTTTCATACAGCCGGCACCCAGGGTTCACTCATATGTACCCTGTTGCTCTCACGAACCTCAGGAGACGTTGACGCATTATCGAAAGTACCCTTTTTCACACATAGGCGTGCAACGCTGGGGAATGTGGGCGCGCGGTTTTGGAAAGCGCTTTCTACCATTTTTACGCGCGAGTGCTCCTGCAACCCAAGCATCGTGCACAGTTACACATTCGTGCCCGTGCCTTTGCCAGCCCTGCCACAACTTGTACAACTTTGAAAAAGCATAGTTCAAAATTGGCGGTCCTACTTTTCCATACCGCTGCAGAACTCCATCTTGCTCACACCACTTGCTGCTGGGGAAGTTGGGGATTACCCGGTACATTATCCTCTCAACAATGAACATAGGCACGAAGCGCAAGCGGATGAACAGGTAAAAGGAGGGGCCTAAGAGCGGAGAAGGAAACTCAAGGTCGCAAGTGCCGGGAAAGCGACGTTCGAAATTGGCGCGTGGAATTCCACAACATTCGTTCACACGGAAAGCCAACGCCGCCCTGGTGGTTCAACTAATGTCTTGTTCAAGATGGCCACCATGGTACCGCATCCTTAAGGCTCTTTCTTCACAATCAGGCCAGGGGTGGAGCAGCTAGGTCTTCAATAGCGCTGGGGCTCCGGAGATTTCTTAGGGTTGTGGCGAAAAAAGCAAAGGTTGTGACCCTTGGGCTTACACAACATGAACCGAAAGGTCGTCGGACCCCGGCACAGATTATTCTG
Organism: Ixodes persulcatus; assembly: GCA_013358835.2. Lineage (NCBI taxonomy): Eukaryota > Metazoa > Arthropoda > Arachnida > Ixodida > Ixodidae > Ixodes > Ixodes persulcatus. The sequence continues at coordinate 24,922 of JABSTQ010000618.1, forward strand.
GCAAGTGGGCCACTTTTTTTGGCCGCAATATTGACTTTTCTTTTCTGCCACGCCGGCGGCAACGCTAGGACTAACGAGGCCTCACAACGACATCGGCCCCGCCGCCCCAGCAATAGCGAAGCCCAAAGCGGGCTCCGCTCCTGCCGGTCGGACTAGATGGCCTTCACTAGAAGTGGAGGGGGTGGACATCTCCTTTGAAGAATTGGAGGACCAGGGCTGGATGGCAGCCCACAAATGAAGGAGCAAGGCAAAGGGGCACCCAGGCCCCAGCGAAGCAGCCAGGGACACCGGAGACGTGCCAGCTTTGAGGGTGTGAAGACCTTTGAGCGATCTGCGCATACGCTGACCAACAACGCCGCGACAGCCGCAGCTGCCCGAAGAGGAATATAAAATTGTGTTTCGCCCGCACGGTAGACGGGACATAAAAACATTTGTGCATAGCCTATGTAAAGGATGGTGTGCTGCATGTGGCCGCATTAACAGATGAGGATGCAGGAGCTGACACGCTCAGAATTAATCCTCGACAGAACACTAAGTGTTACAGCCAGCTACGGGAAATCCAGCTCGGGACGTAAACGTATGGGATGGCCGCGTACGTCACAGCGCCGGAGAACACCTCCAAGGGGCAATTCATGGAAATCCCGATTATGACCTCCCTGAGGATATCCGGAGAAGCCTAGTTAACGAACGCAACCCAGGCATACTGCATGCCAGGCGCATGGGCAAGACCAGATCGGCGGTGATGATCTTTGAAGGCACGCGAGTGCCGCATTACGTCTACTATCGCGGCGCCGAATACCGCTGCCTGCACTACAAGGAACACGAAACGGGCAACACGTGCGGACAACTCCGACACAGAGCGGACATCCGCCCGTCACCAAACAACAAGTGTAGCGGGTGTGGTGCAGCGAATCTACCAGAGGACCACAAGTGCGACCCAAGGTGCACCTTGTGCGGTAAGGGGCACCTCACCGGGAACAAAAAAATGCCACGAGAAATCCAAGACTTCGTACCTACTCAAAAAGAAACAGTGGGAGAAGCAACAATAGCAGCAACAGGAGGAGCAACAGCCGCAAAAGTCGATGGCAGACTACTGCCCGAGCTGCTCCAGGGAGCAACCTGACACCGCCAGATCCTCGGCGGGGACCAGCACCAGCAGTTATAGCAGTGGCGGGCAGTGGCAGGAACTGCTCACGCTCCTTCCCGAGACTGCCAAGCGGTGGCGGCCGGTCAAGCTACTGGACGAGATTCAAGTCCCAGTCCCGGTCCCAGTCCTGGCCCAGATCCGGATTGTGAACGCGAGGACCATCATCCCATGGATCCCGGGAGAGCATCGGCAGCGGCGGCAGCGACAAAACACAGGTGAACTGGGCAGACACAATCTCCGGCACTGCTTTATCTAGCATAGGTGGGTCCGCCTTAGAGCAAGACATGCCACAAATCAGGAAACTACTAGAACAGGTCAGTCGCGAGAATACTAAGCGAAGAGATGCAATTCAAAAGTTATGGAAAGAAAATGCCAGACTTCAGCAAAACAGGACAAGCACACCCAGCCAAACCCCTACCCTCAATCAGGCGCAGACGCCTAGCCGCGCACCAACACACGTCGGCGGACAATCGGCAGTGGCTCACCACACAAGCATAAAGCTGAGGAAGAGCCCTGAAATAGAAAGTCCCATTTCGACACAGCTAGAGAAGAAAGTGGAGGGCATGTTGGCAGAGATCAATAAAACGATACAACAGCAATTTGCTGAGTTGCATGTCTTAGATATACGACAACAACTCGCAGGGCTAGACAAAAGAATGAACAGTGTGGAGACCCGACTAACAGCGGTAGAAAATGCACAGAGAGATCCGAGGCCTATAAGCGTAGGTCCAGTGCAAACAACCAAAACTTACAGCCGGCCAATGATGACGAAACCTAACAAAGCCTCCGGGGAGAACCAAACATTTAAACATGGCTCCACATAACTAATACGCAATCTGACGGTGGAACTGCCAGGGGTTTCGCCAGAAGCGGGGAAACCTGCAGCAGTTCGTATATAGCACAGTACCCCCGAATATAATAGCCGTGTGCTCAGCTCAGACCCAGATGACCAACTATGGGTCGTCCAGCGTGCAGAAGACGCCACCAGGGCCCAAGGGCTCCTGACTATCGCTTAGGTGGGGACACCCCCATAGCCGTTGGATTCCTTAATAAATTTTATTCTCTCTCTCCCTCTCTCTTTCTTCGCGGGACAGAATTTTCCGATCACCCTGTATGCTTGCTTGTCTCAACAGTACAATTATATCTAAAACATGAATGACTTCTTTTTTTACTTTTTTACTAACTTTTTTGTATCTAAAATGTTCCAATATAATTACAGTGCAACCCACTTACAACGATACCACATATAACGATGTATCACTTATAACGATCAGTTCCTAGAGTTTCTAGACTGGAAATGATCAGTTTCTAGTCCAGATACAACGATAATCGGTTATAACGATTGAAATTTTGGGTTCTCTCATTATCGTTATAAGTGGGTTGCATGTAGCAGTTTGTGTCACCAGATGTCATAATCAACTTATACCTTTTGTAATTTATCTTGCAGGACACCACTGTGAATCAGAGGCTGCTAATTGATTTCTTTCAACAGCATGAAAATTTGTACAATGTTGAATACAAACTACAAAAACAGGACCATGCGGGACCTCATGCTGCGAGAAATTGCAGACATGCTCAGTTGCACACGTAAGTTATTAGTTTTGAACGAGTGCCAATACTTCACCTATAAAAGGTGATGAAATAAATCATTACTGGACAGCGACGTAAATACCTAGAAAATCATTTTAAAATGTTACAAAAAAAGTGCAGAACCAGTTATGATATATAAAATAGAAAAAAAATAATGTACTGTAGCCAAAGTTCCTGCAAAAGGTTACCCAAGACAAGTTCTGAATTTACCTTCTCCGCTTCATATTGCAAAGCAATATTTTAAGTCTAATGACTGATGTGGTTTATTTTCAAATCTAATTTAAATGAGCATAATGAATGTTTTAAATGCAGTTAATGCTAGGCAGTATAGTAATCACTCCAAACTCGCGTGGTGTTATCTGCTGCAGTTGATATTTTCCGAAAGAAAGCAGCACAAGTATTCTATAATTCGAGTTTTTTTATCTTTGTTTTTATATATAAAAAAGAACCTTTGTAAATGCTTCTTCCCAAATAAGTTGTTCATTTTAGTGAGTCATTTTGTTCAACCTTACTTTGGTGAACCCATTCACCCATCCAAATGTATGATGCACACTATTTTCCAGCATCAGAAGCACACACAAAGTTCAGAAACCTGAGGGCATACTTTTTTTAAGAGATTAGCAAAATTGAAAAGCCCGCAGCGTCTAGGAAGGGCACAGGCGACCTGTACAAATCGAAGAAGGACTTCTTTGAGGACATGTTGTTCCTCCAAGGGTCTCACACTCCCAGGAAAGGATTTTCTAGTTTGGATCAGGCAAGTTCCTTGGATGCCAGTCACCACGTGCAGAGGAGTATGCCTGGCACCGTGCCCATAGACAATGCCTCCGACGTGTCCGAGGAAGTTGTGGTTTTTACAAAACCCAATCCCCCGGTACCACAGCCTAAGAGAGGAAAGAAGCAGATAGAGGCTAGGGAGAAGCACCCATGAAGCTATCCTTGAGAGAGCTCTGTCTGTGCTCAACCAGCCCTGACCGTAACTCGTTTGAAGACGAGGACTTCCTGCTCTCCGCGCCCCTTACACGGGACTGAAGCAGTTGCCGACCCTTGACAAGGATTTTCTTAAGATTCAGCTCGTGCAGCCTGTCCTACAGGCAAGACCATAATGTTGTGATGCAGAGTTCAGATGCTGAAGTGGTGGAGGTCACACCATAAAAATAGTTTCAAAATTATTGTTTTGAAAATTAGTAAAAATGTTGGTTTCCTTATTTAACTATTGAAAGGAGGCATCTTTTAGAGACCAAGTTTGTGTGTCAGGTCGACAATTTGCAAGCGCTACCATTAAGCATTTTATATTCCCACTATTGATGTCCCCTTTCGTTTCGTATATCACCCTACTATTGTCTTTTTTCTACTGCAGTAATGCCGGATAGCTAGTTGCCAGAGAGGTCTGTCATGTTTTAACTTTTGTTTCTGACCATTGCATTTCAATGTACGTAATTATCATGAGGCAATAAAAATACTTCCATGAGGTGGTACCTGTTAATGGAGTTTCATGTTTATTTTGCAAAGTGCATGTCTAACACCAGAAGAGCTTGTATTTGCAGCATAACTGTTAGCATAGCCCTGTTTTATTCATTTATTTACAAAGAAACATGCATTGCCGTGAAGCATCATAGCAGAAAAGAGTTTCACAAAGAAGCATTCATAAAGTGTAACTAAAACACAACAAAGAAAATCTATCAAACCGGACTAGTATAAAAAGTCTGTAAAAAAAGCATTCACAAAACATTACTGAAATATATATACAAAAAATACCTATTAGCATAAGTATAAAAAGGCCATTAGGTATCAAACCACCTGGATATAAGTTCGCGGTCAAAAACAAGTGGAAAATAAACGCACCATCTATCAAACACAAGCCAAAGAACTATTTAAAACACTATTTTGAAAATTTGTCATGAATACATAATTAGGCAGCCTATTCCACTCTTCAGTAGTTCTAGGGGAAAAAAATATCACTGTGATGCAGAAGGGCCCTCCTAATGCGAGGCAGTCACCACTATAGTCGGTGAAGGGTTGAGAGTTCAGTGGAAGCTGAACCAAATACTTTACTAAAGGCAATACAGGACACTTCGCTCATTTGCATTAGACGGAGCGATGGCCATGCCGGTTCGTCCCCTGGTGGTGCGGGATAATTTGGGTGTGTCCTTTTTCCTATTTTCTCTCCCCTCCTTCCCATTTTCTCCTCCCGCCAGAACACATGACCGATAGGCGCCACCGACGATGCCAAATGTGGGCGGGCGATCACGCGGGCGCCGGGCTAGGCCGGGCGCGACGACAATCAGCGGCCACCATTGCGCGACCTGTCACCGCATGTTGATGCCGGCGTCCTCCTTTGTGGATGACATGCTACAGTGTCCTTTTGTAGTGCACCAAGTACGACGCATTCACCGCTGTAAACAATCAGTGAAGATGGCAGGAAGGACAGTGTGCTCCGTTCTCCACTGCAAAAACCGGACCTTGCAGGGCAAAAACCTGTCATTCTTTCGGTTTCCTCGAGATCAAATCATGTAAGTGAACAACTTCGGCGTCTCGTTTCTCACGCTGACCTTTTATCGTCAGAGATAACTTGACAAGATATTATTGTTTCAGATGTCGGGAATGGGTCGTTCACTGCAACAGGTTGGACATCAATGAGTTTTAAAAGTCGTGGAGCAGAGTACTTGAACAGCAAATATCGGGTGTGCTCCGACCACTTTCGTGACAGCGAGTTTAAAAACCCAATTATGAGAAGTCAAGGGTAAGTGTGCAGTAGCTATAGAAGAGCACATACGATACTATGGTTGATATGATTGCCAAACCGCGTGTATAGTTAATAGAATTTTGGAAGGGCCTTGGTTGTAAGACTGTATTCCGAATGGAGGCTCATATGTGGAGAGTCGAAGTCATAATCTGATTCAATCATACTAAACGGGTTATGCGCGCTACAGGTGCTCGGTGCTTGCGGGACTCGGAACTTTGACGTAGTGAGCTAGTTTTGCATATCGCTGACGCTGACTCGAAGGTTCGTTCTTGTTGCAATTTTCTGATCATTGGTATGTTCGGTATGGACATCTGCAATCTTAATAACCACAGATGGACTTCACAATGATTGCATCACCACACAGGCAAAGTAATACGCGTATTGCCGTTATGTGTTGGGAGTCTTGTTCGTTCCAAGAAATAAATCATATCTTTCTCTTTGTTGACGCTGCACGTCCCCCACAATACAGTTCACGCTGTTTCATTGTGTGCATGCATGAAAACTAACTGCATTCACTCACGCAGGCTAAAGAACAAAAGTGTGTCATCACAAAACCTAGGTACTGAAACCGCACATAATTGCGTGAACAAAGCCAGGCGTCCTCGAAGTGCCAGGAGTTCTAAACGAAGTAAGATTTTGATTCACTTTTATGTAAGCCAACTATCTTTCCTACTTGTCATGCAAGTTGCCCTCTACTTGCAGCACCCCTGTCGACCATGAGTGCAGTGCTCTGGGGTATGGCAGGCAGTCTGTCAAGAACGTGCCGCTGCTGGCAAAAGCCAGTGACAGGATGGCAAGGCCAGCTGGTGAACAGCCACTGGATGAGATAGGGTCAATGCAGTGGTGTATGTTGCATCTAAGTTAGCTGATACGAGTGATCCTTTGTGGCAGCTGACACTTGAACTGATGGAGCTTGTTGATTTGGTGATGGCTCCTAAAGTAACACATGCTCTAGTTATTTGAGAATTTTGAGTGCCAGTTACCTTCGGCATCGCAAGAGCCTTGTCCCCAGTGTCCCACTTCGACCGAAGCATCATTATATAACTCATGATAGTGACCTTATTCAAGAATTTGGGCCACTGTGCCATGTATGAACCTTTAGGTTCGAAGGTAAGCACTGTTATTTTAAGAAGTGCATTCGGTCTATGGGGAATTTCAAGAATGTAACCAAGTCACTAAGTGAAAGGCACCACCTATTTCAATCAATGTTGTCGACTAAGGCGTTCTTCCCCACGGATGTTGAAACAGTTCACATGAAAGATCACGAACAAGCTTCGCAGATGCTTAGGCTGCAAGAGTTTTTTTTTCGAACAATAACGCGTTTGTGGGAAATGTGTCATGTTGTAGAGTGATGATAAAGGGTACAAGTTATACCCTCAATGACTACATTTCGATTTCAGGCTTGCGTTTTGATGTTGTGTTCGGGGTTATTCTAGGAATATTAGCTGACAGCGCAGATAAGTTAACTTTTCTTGTTCAACATGTACCAGCAGCTTTTTTGCCTTATCTCTTTGTTTACCACTTAGAAACCTAAGCAGATGAGGTTGTTCCTCTAGTTCCAGAGCAGCTCCTGCCATCCGGTGCCTTATAAGCCCTACCTTATCGGCGATAATTTCGTAATAAGGTTGGACTTTGGCTTCCCTGTGTTCAGTTGACCATGTTATGACACTTGTTCCTCAAAGTATAAAGTGCAAGTTTTGTTTTAATATTCCTATATTAAATAAAAGTTTGCAGTACCATACAAATCTGAGTTTGCTTCTCTATGTGTCGGTAAGGCTGTACACTTACACATATATTTTCTGTTGTGACTTACCCTAAAACATGTAAAGCATGCTGCCCAATAGCATACTGATTGAACAAAGCTGCAGGTGTATGCTAAATTCACTGACAAGGGCGAATAGTAAAAAAGTATGATCATAAAAGGTTTTCCTAAGATAGGCACAGCAGGTGTGCCACTACTAGAAATATTAAGGGCTACTTGTGTATATCATTATATATCAACTAATCAACTGTTCAAAAGCCTTTTCCAGAGCAATGTCTTGTAATTTCAGCTTGTGGGAACCAGCCATGCCCATAGTAAAAGTATGGAGCAGGGACTGGAGTATAAAAAGAATTGGAAATGCTAACACGCTTCAAGATGTTGTTGGAATCGCACAGGAGAAGGGCATCTGCATGTCGAAGAAAGCGAAGGTAATGCAATTTTTTATTTACTTTTCATAAAACCAAAAGAGAAATAACCACTGCATTCGACATAAATTAAAGAGAGAATAATGAAAGGAGAAAACAGACAGCGTTCAAGTCTCTCTCATTTGTATAATAATAATCATATTTATTTGAACATAAAAAGGTTACTGTGGATGGCGTTTACCGTGGGTGGCGTGAAGGGCTGTGCAGAAAAGCGAAAAATCGCACAGGAGTGTGCTTGCCAGCCCGCAAACACAATTCTTCAAGCAGTGCATTTTGTATCACCATTGCATCTTGACCAACAGGTGTACCTCCAAGATGGGACTGAGCTTGATGAAGGTGCCTTCAGTGACGTACTGAATGTACTGCCGCCTGACCAAAGGATCTTCACTGTGTAAGATGGGTGTGCAGCTACAACACCAATAGTGTTGTAGGTGCACACCTACAACACTATTCAGGGGTGAGACAGGTGAAACAGGTTTTGGAGCAATTTTTGGGGCAGAAAAATTTGGATTTTGGAGCAGCTCAGGAGCACAAAATTCTCGTTTTGGAGCAGCAGTTTATGCATTTTGGAGCAACTTCGGAGCACAAAAGTTTACAGTTTGGAGCAGATTAGGAGAAGAAAATGTTAGAGCAACTTATCAGCAATTTAAATCATAAAAAAATATTATTTAAATTGCATAAATCAGATTTTTTTCTAATCTTTAGTTCTGTCCAACCTAGTTCCAATAAGCCATCAGCGCCGATACGCACCAAGATAAAGTATTAAAAAAAAAAGACTGAAAAGGCAATTGCGAGTTTTATGCGCATAGATAAGGACAGGAAACACAGGCTTGTTGCACAGTTAGGTGGGCACCAGGTACCTCAAGCTTATACAAACTAGTGCCAAAGCGCAATTGTAGTGCAAAACTTTTTAAAGCGGTGATTCGCGAGCATGAACAGGGAAGCACGGTTTACTAACAACCAGACATCGATCGGACGCTCGTAGAAAGCATGTGCAGATAGAAAAAAACTCCCCACAAAAATGAGTCACAATGTAAATAATGAATCGGTAAAAAAACTATGAGCAGCACATGCACGCTAAATATGGGTGTGTGACCGATTCATTCGATTCCTCACGCACTGGAAGCACATGTGTGATAACCGAAAATACTCACGGCGACGGCGCCATCCATTTTGACGAGATTACTGGACACGAATAAACAGTTACACAATGGAGGCGCTCAATAGCACTTTTAAGAAAAGGTTTACTCTCAAAACGAAAGAAATACTTAGGTTCGCTCATCTTGACAGCCTGTGCGTCGTACCTCCCACGGCCAGACAGCGAGACCGCGTGACAGCGCACCGTTAGCATGCAGTCAGAAATGACAGCAGAAAGTAGCAGGAAAATCGTGAAAAGACCACGTATCATAGGTATAGAAGGATACTACAGCTGAAATCTTCGAATCCGGCGGTTGCTTGCGCCACTCTGTACCCGTGCCGTGTGCTTTACTATGACAAGATTGAATGTTGCCAACAAAGCTCTCGTTTCCCACTAAACCTAGCGTTGCTGCAAATTTTTTTTTTTTTTTTTTGTGAGTTACTTTGTCGCAGTGTGGCGCAATTTTGACCGACTTAGCTTTTCTGGAGCAACTAGGTGCAGAAAATTGGGTTTGTACCAAAATGGCACAATTGGTGCAGATGTCACACCCCTGACTATTGGTGCATCGAGGGCATGCACACCAGGTGCATGCCCTCGGATTTTTTTACGCTTTCCCCCAACTTGGTCAAGGCTAGGTTCTGACAAGGCTAGGTTTACGTCTGAAAACCCGAAGGATAAGGTTCTCCAGTTTCTGAATCTGGCGCTGTGTCTCAAGGACACACAGGTATGCTGGTATTTCAGTCTGCGGTCAAGGAAGGCGATTTTGGATTACAGATCATCCCACTCCAAGCTGGTGAAGAGGGGCATAGCAGTTTCCTGTCTCGGCTCCTGCTCTCGGGAAGTCATGCGTTCACATGATGACCGACAGTTTCTTGGCGCAGGATAAGAGACTGAAAGCGTCGGAATACCCGTCAGCGCTTTTAACGGAGGTGGCGAGTGCCCTTCTGAAGAAGGCAAAAGCGAAAGGTGGTGGTCCCTTACATCCACAGCGTCTCCCACAGTCTTTGTTGAATATTGCACAATGGATCGCATCACCCCCCGTGAGAGGAGCAGGCATCGGCACAAGGTCGGCTTCCCGAATCCCTCGCAAGATGGAGCCACCGGACGGAGCCGTGGAGAGATTCCGGGGCCCCGGGCCCCTTGACGAGGATGACGTGTTGTGACAAAGAATGCTTCCCTTTTGTGTGTCATAGAGAGCGTACTGCTCTGATTGCCGTTGATTGTAAAATGTGTAAATAAACCCTTTGTCAGCTGCTGGAGAACCAGCAACGTTTATGAACGAACGAGTATCCTTCACAACCTTAAAGGGCAACTCCACTCAAAATGTCGACCCTATAAAAATGGCTGCTATCGCTTTAGGGGGTCAAAATAGGGTCACACCCAAAATATCGCGTCAAACGGACTCCGCATTCCCGATTAAAACCAATATTAAAAACGGTCTACCAGCTGGGTTAGCGGCCCGACAGCAGGTGAGCAACGCTGGCACCGGGTGAGCTAGTGAAGCAACACTGGGCAGTGACGTAGGTTTAGTCCTATGCTCTCTTACGGACTTCGAGGATGCTTCGTTTCCCGTGATATTCTTCGATTCTGTTGACGGCAAGAGGTGTTTACCGGGTTATCTTGTGCTGTCTTATTTTTATTTGTGTTCCTTGAAGTTAATTTAACTCCAGCATAGCTTCCGCGACCGCGCGGAAGAGAACGAAGCGGTGTTGCTCGCTCGCGTGTGTCGTAGAGCCGGAGAGACTCGCCGGACTCGCGCTGGGCAATGCCCAACACAACTTGCAGTGCTGTGGGTTGCAGCAACAATCCGGTGCGAAACCCGGAGCTGCGGTTCCACCAGTTTCCGAGAGATCAGAAGAGGCGCAAGGTGTGGGTCGATGCCGTTCGCCGGACAGACTTCGGAAGACCGTGGACTCCGAGCTCCAACGCGAAGCTCTGCTCCGAGCACTTTGCACCAGACAGCTACGCACGGGATCTGTGGCTGCTGTCTGCCGCGGGTTTCTCAACGAAACACGCGTCTTTGAGGAAAAATGCGGTGCCCTCGCTATTTGCGTACCGTCCACCGGCTGCTCCAGCACGAGCGGCCTACAACAAACGGCGGCGAATCGAGGTACGATCCTTTCCGCGCGTACAATATAGAGTGACTATGTGCATCGACTAATTTGTCGTTTTGGTTTCCGGCGGATGCCTGCTCTACGCCACAGGCTGCCAACGACGGCGACGCATTTGCTGCCGGGACGAGCGCCCCACCGGGAGACGCCTCTACCGCAGAAGCTGCCGAAGGCGGTGTCACGGAGCTCGACAGCGCGATGGACGTGGACGAAGGAATTGCTGCCGGGCCGAGCGCCGTGGCTTGCACCTCTCCCGGGAGTACCTCCACCCCAGAAGCTGCCTAAGCTGGAGTCGTGGAGCTGGGCAGCACGACGGACGTCGCTGGGCCTGACACCGTTGAAGTCAGCGTCGCAACCAGCGTCGACGCAACATGTAGCGACATGGGTATGAAGCGTACGAAGGATTCCTGAATGACTAAGGCTATACGCACGAAGGCGTGCACCTCGACCGTTAAGTGCTACATGCAAAACGCGGAACCTTTTGATTTGGTTCTTGTATAAAACCAACTGTCAAAACAAAATTTTTCAAAGCTGGGGCGTAGCACAGTGGTAACGCGTCTGCCTCACACGCAGCAGACTCGGGTTCAATCCCCACTGTGGGTGAGGGCTTTTTTTTCTTTCCTCATATTTTGTTTTGTTGAGACATTTGGCTAAATGTCTAACTCTCGTTTTAATAATATCCTGCCCACTGTCAAAAAAAAAAAAAAATTTTGCGTAGTATGCTACAATTGAGCACAGATATGCACATGCAAGGCGAATATTTAGGAAGGTGTTCTTATCTAAGGAAGTTGCTTTGACATTGCAAAGTGTCCCTTTGCGATCACGGTTTCTATTGAATGTGAAACCCTCTGCAAAGCAGTTTTTGTTCAGCGATAGGTTTGCCTGTATCATTAGAGGTAGCCCTTTCGGTTTAGTGTAATTCCGTTTTATGTCGAATAGAACCCCCCCCCCCCCCCCCCAACAAAACAAAAATTGACCGCATCTCCAAGTGGTGAATGATGTTGACTGGGGCGGTGCTCTGGTGGTGCTTGTCTGCGTAGACGCTGAGCTGCAGCGTGCCGAGCCTTTCGTTCATTTTCATCCATGTCAGAAAGAGAATGTGTGGTATGGAACGTGGTTTTATACGCATTTGAGCATTTGACCGCAGCGCCGTCTTGTCTATAAACATTGAGCCAATGCATGCAAAGTTAAACGCGATTATATACGCATTTGACCACAGCGCCCTCTCCTGTATAGACGTTGAGCGGCTACATGCAACGTTTCATCCATGACATCCCCAGCTCCTGAGTTACTACCACATCTCAGAGCCCCCTACTCGTCCCGCAGCCGTGGCCGAGTAGTTAAGGCGATGGACTAGAAATCCATTGGGGTCTCCCCGCACAGGTTCAAATCCTGTCGACTGCGCAAAAATTTTTTTTCAACCTTTTTCATTATTTTTTTTCTTTTTTTTCGTCTTTTTTCGCTTTTTTTTTCCCTTCACGAGCACGTGAGCTCACGAGCAGGAGCAGAAGCACTGGACACCAGACAGACACCAGACAGATGGACGGACAGATGGACAGACGGACATGGCTAGCCCCTAAGGAGCTTCGCCCCTAAAAAGACTGAAGTAATTAATTGTGGTGTTCTCATTTAAACACAATCATTTAGCTATCGTAAGAGTTCGCAAAACACAACCTGGGAGGTGATACTGAAACAGCTGTATGTGAGCCGAAGATTTTCACATCACCTTCAAAGATGTATGTTTACCTGGCAATTGCTCATGAGATGTTCACTGTTCCAATGTTAAAATTACAGGAACACAGATGCCAACAGCAATCTGCTGTGGTAGAGCAGTGGTAGTCTCAGTAGTGCATTGCCACAAGTGCACAGCCATACAAGCATCACGAGTCGACTGCTCAGACAAGTCAACGCAGTCAATGCCTGACCTGGTCGACACTTCGACAGAGACCTCAAATTCGGTCCCTGGTATGAAAAGGAAAGCAGCTTTCGCCCTACATATTTGTCCGCTTGCACTAAAACATATGCTTGGTTGATGACATGATTGTATCAGGCCAGCACAAGGAAATCTCAGGCTCGTGACATCAAGGCTCTTGCTAGGGCTTTGACACTTTAGTTATGATTGAGTGCATTTCATGATGTCTGAAATGAGCATACGTGCTGGGCATTCTTTTGAGCTGAATCTGTAGTATGCATTAAATGCTTTTAGCTCGCAATCTTGACAAACCTTCTCCAAAACCTTTCAAAATCTATCCCGAACCATTTTTTTTAATTTATCCAAAACATCATCGAAATCTGCTCAGAAAATGTGTGTTTACCGACTGTAATTGGGCTCTGTGCATTGGCACAACGTCGGCATTGTCTGTATTCTGTCGGCAGCGATGGTAAGAGCATGCAGACGTTCAAGACATCGTCTGCATCATCGTCGTCATTGTTGACGTCCAAGATGTCTTTCGATGTGGAAGACATCTTCAGCATCGACACCGTCTTCGAAGTCGTTGTCTTCGAAGTTCAACATGTTAGAAGACAAAGCAATGGTTAACATGTTTGACGTAAAAAAATGTCTTCGACGTCTGGACGTCGGTAACGATGCTTGAACATGGACGACGTCTTGGAGGTCGAGGATGTGCTCGACATGAATAACGACTTAGACGCTGAAGACATCTTCAATGGCCGAGTCTGGTACCATATTAATATGTTTGTGATAAACACTGAGGGTACCGAATAAACCTTCATGCTCGTCGTCTGGCGAGCACAATGCTCTGTGGTCGTGCTGAGTGGATAGGTGAAGCGGGGAAAGCATTCCTTTGTGCACCCCTGGTGCATTGTGTGCATTGGTGGAGCTTTAGAGCGCTAAATATACGCTCTAGGGTGCTTTGTGTGTGTTACGTGCTGCAATTCGCGTTTTTGAACCCTCTGCAAACTTTTTGCTTCGGATTATGGCGTCCACGAGTGCGACCATTTGAGGAACAGCAGCAGGGACCTTGGCTGCGAACATGCCAGCGATAGAAATTGAAAGTATGAATGCCCAAAAGATTGCATGACACAGTGAATGAACTTATGATTCCCTTGAGGCTTTTCACAGTTGTAGGCGCACTACATCGAGAGTGTATTTGTCGTTTAGAGGTCATCCAAAACAATAAAACAAGATATGAACAGGGATGCACGAAATAAAAGTAGTGCTGGAAAACGTTGGAAGATGGCTCTGGCTTTCAAATTTTTATCAAAGTTAATTAAGTTACCGTGCCTATGGGTGTGCCTCTTGTCAAGAACCGAAAACAGCAGCACTGAATTAGGCCCATTGCAACCGCAAATCGGTCGATTCCAAGGTTTGAAATCTATGCATCAGCTTGCTTTGGAATTGGACATTGATGTTTTGTTCCACCTTTGATGTGCAGTCATTTGCAACATAAGATGAATGCAGTCGCGTTGTGGTGGTAAACAATTTAATGGTTCTTTGCAGTCACGCCAGAGATCCCGATTCAGGAACACCAATAAATATAAAACTGCTAAAGGGAATGAGCAACCTGTGAAGACTAACAATGCTTGGATTTGGGCTAGTTGGTTTGCCATTCCGACGTATACTGCGCTGCGAAGTTACACTTAACACATAAAGACGAACACTACGAGATGATATGAAAGACAGTTAGAACATGACGTACTTGTGAATGCGCAGACTAACAACTTCATTCTTCAAAAGAAACGTATAAAGAAGGAAGAAAAAGAAACGAAAAATAAACAGTTGTTAGTCTGTGCATTCACAAGTATGTCATGTTCTGTCTTTCATATCATCTCGTAGTTTTTGTCTTTATGTGTTAAGTGTAACTTTGCAGCGCAGTATACATCAGAACCTGTAAAGAATAGCTCCTAAAAAGTTCCAAGCTGAAATAGCGATTCTTACAAAGAAACTTGTTCCCACCTTGCGGGCAAATCTCATGTTGACCAACGGTAGAGCAATGAACTCGGCGCCCGTTTCTTTCACGAATGTTGCGAGACACTCGAGAGGATGATGATGGTCAAAAGATTTTTTCGGGTTACTGAAGCAAACCCACTGCCACTGCAGGTCCTGGTCGTGAAACGCGATAAAGCCGCAACCGCACTCGCCTTACCATATTCCGCTCACGCTACAGAGCTCCTCCGATACTACTCTATGCTTTCAGTTGTTGCTGGTGCACCCTATGACCAAGCACATGGTCTTCCGATGACGGGTGGATTGTCGTCATCGAATCCAGTGGCTCTAATTTTATCTCAAGAATTAAAAACGGGAAAAAAACTGCGAACGAACCAAGCGTGCTCCGAGCAACATGTGCATCCAGAGGTGGCCAAGGCGACTCATCCGTGACTTCCAGATCTCCTAATAGCCTCGTCCCACTAGAGCGACAAACACCGATTTTTGTCCGGCGACACCACAAAGTTCCGTGTCGCTGATGCTGTCTCACTGTAGCAACCAACACCCGTGACATACGCCGACAAACAATCGACGACCGACGAGTTCTTGTCTGTCGTTTGACTTGAAGCGCAGCTAGCAGTCCCACCGAGGAACATCTCTTGGAGACAAACTTATCCTCCTCGTCCGCTTGTACCTGCCTCTCTTCCCATCCTTCTACCCTTACCCCTGTTCCTCCCGTGGCTCGCTCCGCCGCTCGACCTTCAGAGAAGTCCTTGGTGGCCACTGATCGTTCCCGCAGTTCCGGTTCCTTGATTGCTCGTAGTGGTCGTGGGCGTGGCTTGTTTGCTGGCGGTCGTGTTGCGAAAGAAAATTTGCTGTGGCTGGTTTTGCTCGCAAAAACTTTGTGCGCGAGGTGGTGCTTCAAGACGCAGAGGTCAACGCCCTGCATCAGGATGGATACACCCATGCTCGAGGACTGACCAAAGCAAGACTGCTCACCACGAGGTAGGACACAACGTTCCGTGGCAAGCCATTCTGGCAGACGAGACTTGTCATCACATTCTGTAATAACCGGGATGCCGTATTGTCCCCCAGAAAACGCCTGCCCTCGATCATTCGGATGTAAAGTTATAAACATCCTCAAGATCGGAGTGAAATTCCGTGGCGCTCGCCTAGAATGCCTCGAACGACACAAAAAAAGGAACGATTCGGGAATTCTAGTTTGGGAAAAGATTGGTGTCGATTGTCACGACTGTTTGCGGAAAGTCGCCAACGGCAAATGGAAAAAAGCGGAAGCTTTAATCAAGAAATAAAGTAATCGTCTCCACTTTCCCTGTGTTTGTCGGCGCGTTTTACGCCCGAAGAGCAAAACACGAAAACTGTGTCGCCAGACTCTGTTTGTCTTTGTCTTTTGAAGTGTTTTCTTGACAACTCCAGTCCCACTAGGAAACAAGTTTCCTTGTCCCCGTGTTCTGCATCGTGTCCGCCAGGTGGGACGGCGGACTCCGACAAACAGCCACCTGTCGGTGTCGTCTGTCACTTGTTCTCATGTGTCGCTGTCGTTTGTTGCTGTTTGTCGCTTTAGTGGGACGCGGCTATACACAAACTCATCTCTGCGACGTCACGGCGCGGTGGTGGCGCGTCGGTCGCACTTCCGGTCTGGGGCTGTGGGCAGAAGTCCCCATGCCAGACGTGTATTCCTGCGTTGTTTTGAAAGGAACCAGACAAAAATTTACCTTCTCGTCAAAACGCCGCGACTGGGGCCGTACCAAAAGTGTCGAGAAAGCTTTGAAGGTCAGTTTTCACGTGCTCGGTTCGTCCGAGAATCTGGATATGTGCCGTGAAAAGGGAAAAGCAGACGCCGTCGGACAACGATTGCTTGGGCGGGAAGCACTTTGGGTTGAATTCACGAATACTTGTGGTCATCAGATTTATTTATTTTGTTCCAACATGAACGCCGAAAAACCGTCAAGTTGTGCGGACCACCTGCGGACTACGTTCAGTGCGTCTTCAAGTTAAAACGGCCGCCTGATCGTTCGAACTGTCGTCTGCTCTTTCAAACGTTTCTGCTTGTCGTCTGCTCTCTTAGACGACGCCGGCCCGTAGACCAAATGTTGGCCCGGTACTTGCGATAAGAAGTAAGTGCAGGCCTCAAAAGACTTAAATTTGAAGGTTGGTAAGCAGGATCGATGTAAACAGTAGATACAAGGAGATGTTGACCATTGTTACCAGTGACCATCGCCGACTTGTTATCCCTAATGCACTTGGTCCGATTCTGCTTGCGATTTTCAGTATCGACGTCGACCATCTCAGCTACGGTTCACGCTTTTGCAGCCCGAGCGGCGTCGCGACTGAAAATTGCGAGCGAAATCGCATCATGCAAATCAGGCTTTAGCGTACATACTGCGACATCCATGCTGAATGAATCGCCACATGTCACTTTATTCACGCGAAGTTTTGCGGTGTAACGAGCCTCGGTAATTTCGATGACGCCGCTCAAGTAGTCAGACATCGCCAGGAAGACGTAGAATCAACAATTCGAACGCCAAAAAGGGCAGGGGGACTCACACCGACGCCGACAACATCGCATTCCAATGGTTTGTTTATGGGCGACGGCGAGCTTCTTGCCCACACCCCCACCGCGCATGCGCAGCGCCGGTAACGTCCGCTAGGGGCGCTCCGGATTGTTTGTAAACATGAGTTGGTGTATAACTACCGATGGAAGGAAAGTGCCGGTAGCCCTTTCCCCTTTTCTCTCTCGCCCTCTTTCAGTAAAACAGTCTATAGGGTCTATTCACTCAGCGGGAGAGCGATGCATCATGGGAAGAGCATCTCCCCCTCCACCCTCGTCGATGTGGTCAAATTTCGGACTCGGACCAGCGCGGTGTGTGTTAGCAGGATGGTAAACTGCGCTGTTTTAGGCTGTAGCAACCGCTCAAAGCGAAAAAATGACGGAGAGAACTTCCCGAAGTTCAATTTTGATGTCTTGCCAGCTGTTGTCCGCGGCGAATGTAAAAAAACAGCGGAAACGACTTCGAAAAGCCGGGCCGAGTGGCTACGCCGAATTCGCCGGGCCGACATTAAGAAGAATGCTACTCATTACAGAGTTTGCAACGAGCACTTCGTCACAGGTATGTCTGTTTCTGATAACTGTTATTCATTGTACCGTGGCCAGTGTGAGTTATCTGCGTTTTAGTGCTGCCGTAGGAGTACGCCGAATTCATTTCACGAGGTAGTACCCACGCACCGGAGCGTTGTTTGTGCGAGCGCAGCAGTACAGTGGACTCGTACTCGCGATAGTGAGCTTATTTTCTCCCACAGCTGCAAGCGTTCGTCGAAACTGCTGGTACTATGGAATGTGCGTGTGAAAAGCACTAGTGGGCGGCGCTCGGTCGCAACACAAGCCAAGCGACGAGTAACGAGATTTGCCGTCGCTCCTCGCTGTCGCGTCACTCGTTTCTAGATTTATAGAAAAGTTCGCCCGTCATTGCTGCTCATCGCGGTGTGCCTAACTTGCATGGGGTTCAATGGACCGAGCGACAGCGGGTCATGTGGCGTCACTTTGTCGCGTTGCTTGGAAGAGTCGCTCATATGTCGTTCATACTTGGTTAAAGGGATGGTTAGACCGGAGATCGATCGCGTCGGTTCTGTTTCAAAGCTGCACGCTGGTCGCTGCGAATGGACCTGCGCGTATGAAGCCACGCATGCGGGGGCCCGAGCTGTGCAGATCGCCATAAACGTGCGCGATTCAAAGCATGCAATCTGACAAGTTTCAGGTTTCATGAGTAAAATACTTTATTCTCTTTTCCGGTCTGCTTACATTCCATTTTTGACCTTTCAGGCCGTCCAGCCTACTACATGGACGAAGCAGACGAGGACTGGGCACCGAGCCTGAAGCTTGGGTACAAGAAGGCGGTGAAAGATTGTCGCAAACGGTACGAAAAGAATACACCTGTGGGACAGATGTTGCACAGCTCGCTCGAGTGTGATAGTCAAGTTACAGTGGATGGTGTGGAGGAAGTTCATCACTTCTCCCCCAGATTCATGTTGTTTAATCCAGTACCATATGTTTTCAGCTCCGAAAGGTCTGCTCGCCGCTGTGAGAGGGCAGGGGAGCTTGAGGTGGCGCAATCCCTGCTTTCAATGTCCACCTCATGTGACACAGAGCCCCCTCCTTCCGACACCACCGGCCCGGATGGAGGTGAAGTAGGCGTCTCCGCTGATCTGGGGACACAGACAGATGCTACATCGAGTAAGCATTTTTTCAACCTTAAAGAACATTTGAAAAAGAAAAAAGGTGTTTTTCTTTAAACAGTCTGTTTGGGACACGCGTGTCAAAAAATAAATTTTACGCAAGGAAATTTTTTTTTTTTAGAAATATTGACGGCGGCAGATTTATTTGAAATTGTACGCGCGGAGTCTCTGGTGTCATGGGTCATTTCGAAATGACCATCTCGGTCATGAAGGCGAAGCCGATCCTCCTCTCCTCCACGTGCCCGAAATGCCGAGAGAAAACAAGTGCGAAGGAGGTAACCGCCGACTAAATCGCGTCTCGCGCCGTCAATATTGCTCTAAAAAATTAGTTTTTCCGCGTAAAATTAATTTTTTTGACACCCGTGTCTCCACCAGATTGTCTAAAAAATTTTTTTTTTCCTTTTCAGGGGTCTTTTAATGTATTATTTGTTAGAGCTAAAGCACAAGTTAGATGAACTTGATCGTTACTTGTTAAGACAGAATTACACACTTAGTGCGATCGTTGTCAAATTAACTGCTGTAGTGTCAATATATTCAGCATCATCACTCAAAAAAACAAAAAAAAAAGATTATACTGAAATACCTTAGCAATGTTAGAACAATGAGGCTGATTGCAGAAAGTAGCATTTTTCACCCATGCTAAACGAAGTCGAAGCAAGAGGGGTTTTTCAGTCGTTTTCTGCTTTGTTCTCCATAGGAGGCTTAAAGGGGTACGGAAGCGAAATTTTAGCGCCTAGTTCTTTGTGTGGACATGGTCCCTTTTATGACAGCAGCTCACAAATGCCAGTCTTTCGTCCGTAAATGCAAGAAAGGCAATTTCAAAACAAATAAACCGAGTTCCCAATACCACCCGGTAGTTGGGGGGCCAAACTTTGTTGGAATGTCTGATGTCACTGGCCCATCAGTAAGAGCGCCACGCCGCACCGTGGCGCTGCTACTGATGGAGGCGCCTGGCAACGAGCGTAACTTGGCACACTGCTCACTTGTAGTACACCAAACCTTGGGTATTCCCATGGCGGGATTGTAACGTGTTGACGATAAAGCTGGTGCCACCTAGCGACAACGATTGTAATTATGGTACCCTTTGCCGATCATGGGCCCGTGACATTGCAAGCGTGGTGTCACGGGCAAATATTCCCAGACTTATCACGCCGCCTCGATGGCCGATTTTGAAGCGCTTGCCAGAATCCGTCGGTTGGAACGAAAAATATAGCCATCCGCTGAAAATACAAGCGGGTGATTATCATTTACGGATATCATGGATCATATGTCACCCGTTTTGAAGTGTTCCAGGAATATTTCAGGTTTAGATTCTGTACCCCTTTAAAGGGATGCTGAACCGAAAAACAGAATCTAAATTCTTTGTCGTTTTGATATTTACAGCACACGAATGGCTCTTAAATCACGGTACTTGAAACAATAAAGTAGTCTAAATTATATGATTTATGTAAATAAATATTCTAAGGTGCACCTGGTGAGTTTTTTGAAAGCTCGTTTCGCGACGACAACAAACTTGTAGTACGCAGAACGCGGCTATGGTGAGCCATCAAAGTTGGCTCGGTTGGCTCCAACCTACCTCGTTGGCTCCGGCGTGCGCTCACGCCGCGTGGTGGCGCGACGAAACGGAAATGCGACGTGCGAACCCCGTCCCGAAACAATGAGATATATTTTTAAAAGAAATGCAATTTTATCTGATAAATTTGTCGAACAGTGTTCATCATGTCGTTTTTGACACATCTATGCGGCGCCGAACGGCCTAGCGAGCGTCGCGAGCAAGCGGCATCTTGGCGGCATCAAACATCAGCGCTGTCTAAGTCTCCGTGGTCGCCGTCGTCATGGCCAAATTATCAGGACGGGAAAGAAATCGCCGAACTCCGAAAAACCCACAGACCAAAGTCGCCGCCGTCGCTACGACGCAGGTGCAGAAGTGGACTGGGGGTGGCAGGGTGCAGGGTGGCTGGCAGGTAGTGCGCAGCTAACTTGGCTGGATTAGTTGGCAAACTTCCAACGCGACGGGCATCCGTCTACTATTATTCAAAGCGCAACTTTCTTCCACGCTGTGGCGCGTCGGCAGCTCGACTTGTTCACGTCAGTTCCGTTGCAGTTTGTTGACGTCAGTTCTGTTGCGGGTAATCCCAGAGGGCCTCGCGCGCATCGGAGGCTTCTGGCGCTTCTGGCGCTTCTGGCTCAATCAGCGGTCGTCGTTCCAAGAAATATAATAATCCGATCTCCATCCCTTTACATGAATAGCATTTTTAGGTATAGTGCGGTCCCGGGAAGCTTGTCCGGGACTTATTTCGGCAACTTCAGATATCGGTTCAGCATCCCTTTAAAGGGGTTAGGACACGAAAATGAAACAGGTAGATTACTCTTGGTATGAAATGCACATAGGTTGTTTAGTATAAACACCAAGGTTCACGAATTTAGAGCTCTCTCATTCTAGGCTCATTCATGCTCCCCATGCTTGCATGCTATGTGCTCCCAGTTTGCCGAAACGAAAGATTTCAATGACATGAGCGATGCCGTAGACTGCGTCAACTTGAAATGCACGAGGGAAACAAGCTGAAGGCCAAAGCAGTCCAAGCACCGAGATTGCTGAGTCTGGGCGTGCACGCAAGAGGCTGTCGGGGTTGCGCCCTTGCGTCACTAGTGATGCTGGCCGACATGGGCAAGCAACATCACTGGTCCTTCAAACATGGCAGTCCTGTTTGAACGGGCAGATCTGAGGGTTTCACGCTTAGATCCAATTGATCCACAAAACTAAAACACTGTTTACAAAGCATTAAAAAAATATAGGCAGCTAATGGGTTCTAGCGAAAAAGGTATCTCAGATTTTATTTTGTGTGTCCTAACCTCTCAGTCGCTTGTGTTACGTGCGTAATCATAAGGTAAGGTGGCACAAATTTGTGTGAATTTTACATGTCGGTAGACGTTTAGGAGCACTCTTCTTTTTTAATGTCTATCTTCTGCTCTTGAGATGAGAATCTGCGTGTGTGGAATTCTCGTTTGCTAGAATGCACTGCAACATTTATTTCCAGGTTTCAAGTCTCCCAGGCCACGGTTACCAGAATTGTTGACCGGTGGCTGAACCTGATGCACCATCAGCTTGGCTTCTTGGTGCGGTGGCCAGAAAGAGAAGAGTTGCGCCAAACTATGCCCGCATCGTTCCGTGCAGCATTTGGATTAAGGGTTGCTGGGTACTCGACTGTTTCGAGGTGTTTATAGACCGGCCATCGTCCTTGGTGTCTAGAGCGCTGACGTGGTCGCAATATAAACACCACAACACAGTCAAGTACTTGATAGGCATTGCTCCACAAGGAATCATAACATACATATCCACAGGCTGGGGTGGGCGTACCAGTGACAAGGAACTCACAGAAACGTGTGGGATTTTGGATAACCTGCTTCCTGGGGACTCCGTCCTTGCAGATCGGGGGTTTACCATTGCCGACAGTGTGGGCCTGGTCTGTGCCCGGCTGGAGATCCCAGCATTCACACGTGGCCGGGCACAGCTCTCCCCTTACGAAGTTGCGAGGACGAGGACCCTTGCAAACGTCCGTATACATGTGGAGAGGGTTATCGAACTACTTAGAAACAAATACCGAATTCTAAGCACCACAATCCCCATTGAGCTTGTGGCAGCTGCTGGCGACAGCATCCCAGTCCTGGATAAGGTGGTGTTCGTGTGTGCTGCACTTACAAACCTATGCAGGTCTGTTGTTGCCACCAACTGAAACAACTTCAGACAGGCTTGAAGCAATACCTCATGGATAGAGAGCTTTAGTACTGATTCTGATAAGTCACAAACTGAGGGCCAGTGCAGGTCACATATAGTAAGAGCACAGCCCAGTGTGTTCTTACTGATTGAATGTGCGTTCCAACCCAATGCCGACACAATGTTTGTGTCTAACATGTGGCCCACGCTGGCCCTCGGTTGTTGACGTGCAAAATTCAGCTCTACCAATGCCTCACTTGGTCCCTTTTCCACGTCTTCCCGAAACTGCTCACTATGCCTTACTACAGACCTCCTAGGAAAGTAAACGGGGAGCTAGTACTCTTTCAAATCCATTTTTAAGTAACTAATCCTAATGAGAGCCCTTCCCTGTCCCCTGGTTCTTTCTTTGGCAGTTGAAGTGGGGCCGTAAGTATGCTGTTCTTTTCCTTGCAGAAATTTGATTGTTTATCAGCTTTGTGTAAGAAACACTAGTTGTTACACATCCAACAGAAAGTCACTATTTGTTAATACACTCCTATTTGAATTAAATCTGTTGAAATAAAGCAGCTGCAGTACTTTGAGAGAATGACTCAAGACTCTCCAGGGTTTATTGCTTGCCACAAAACATGCACTTAAGCAGAGCAGCTCTTACAATACCAAGGTATTGTTTTTGACACGCGCTTCAGTCCAGTGCATTTGAAGTGAAACAAGCGGCCTGTACAGTCTGTGCCGGCACACTTCACCATGCGCCCTTCCTCAGGGTGACCACAGTGGCAGACAGCATAGTCTCCCAGAGGGGTGCTGGCTGCAGCTTCGGTCCAGTACCTGAACCGCAGCTCTGGCAGCAGTGCTTGCAAGAAAAACGCCTTGCACTTTCCTGTCATTATGTCGCAAAAGTCCTCGTCGAGGTGCACCCTCTGCGTGTGCATGCCACCAGTGGTCCACAAAACAAAATCACAGAACTGCCTCTCGCAGACCATTAGCTGCATCTGTACTTGATAGAAGAAACTGTGGGTTGTCTTCAGTTCTATTCTTCCAGATACGAGTTGCAAGCAGCCGTCCTTCCGTGCCGTCACTTCTTGCAGGCTCTTGCAGCTAAATGGGCATTTTATTTCCAGCAGCCCTTCCCCACAGCAGCTACACTTAGTTAGTCCATCAGGGGTTGCTGCAAGGTAGGGATGTTCTGGGGATATATGGAGCCCGGATTTCTTGCACACGAAGTTCATGTGACATTGGGAGGCGTCTCTGGTGTAGCGTTCTCTTGCGATTGGTTCCTTCTCGATTCCCCATCTTGTGGCAGGGGTAGAGAATTTGTGCTCGGTGGGATAGCACATCTTTTTTACAAGACTCAGTGACGGCTTGCTAATTGGTGTGAAGCATGCTGCTCTAGCGTTGGATGCAGTCACTCTCCCTGCCCGGAAGGCGAACCAGGTCGACGAAACTGCCTGGTCTTTTGTGTCGGCCTCCACAGATTGCGATACCTGTAACATTGCACAAGACTGTTAGTACTGTGTTCATATTTCTTCTAAATCAGGAAATGGGGAGAATGTGTTTACCCCTTTCGTGCTTAAGGCGATATGCCAACTGTGACGCCCCTCTATTTACAACTATCCATAAAACACCGATTATTCCATTTCACCCTGTAGAACAAAACAAACCTGGCTCTTGCAGCACGAGGTAACTCGCTCGCCGCTACTATGAGCTCTCACCTGACGCCTTTGCCTGTGCATTAAAATTTACAAGCAGGTCAAATGACACTACAATTATTTCTGCTAAAGTTTAGGGTTATGTGACAACACAAGGTTCTTGGCAGACAAGCAACAACTAAACTACCTCTTCTAGAAGCATGCTAATATTCAAGATTAACTTGTTGATAATCATGAAGGCTTGGCATATAATTAACTACATCACACAGATAGCTTGCATGCAGGATGTTGGTTTGAAGTTACAAATTGTGTTACACTTGTTCACCTCAGGATCAACGGAGAGCCTGCTTGCAATGTGGTCACACTCTGCCATCACAGCTTCCCAAGAGGAAGGCTTGTCGTCCTTGTAGAGGTCGCCAAGAAGCACTGTCGGGTACTTTGCCACAGTCGGGATGTAGTCGTGGGCGTATCCCTTAGTGATGGAGAGGATAGCCGACTGAGCACCTGATGCGTGTAGTTGTGCAAAGAACTTGTCAACTTCCTCTTTAGTAGGTTTGGGGATATTCTTTCTCGACTTGCTAACTGTTTGCGCTTCACCGGCATCAAGGTGTTGCTTCTTTGCAGTTGCAGACGAAAAGTTGATCTTGGAGATTGGGCAGCAGGCCACATTCTTGACATAAACGGGCCGCCAGCTGTTGGCTACGTCAGTGCAGGCCGTGCCATCTCGCTGCTTTACAACAGCTTCTAGGTAGAACAGCACAGCTGCAATGTGTGAGCAGGCCTCACCAAGTCCAGCCATGCATGTACAATGGGCCAGCTCCACTACTCCATCAGCCCGAACAAGGAGCCAGGGCTGGAGGGGATGCGAGTTGAGGCTCTGGGAGTGGTTCACCTGTACGAAAATGCACAAAACACTTTTGAGCTAATTTTCATCTACATAGAACCTTGTAAGCATGTTATAAGCGGTCAACATTGCATGCAAGTAATTAGTACTGCATCGCTCCCGGCAATGATTCAGGTTTTTGCGTCCCCCCCCCCCCCCCCTTTTCTCCCTTCCCGTTTGGAAATTCTGTATAAACCCCTGACTCCCGGCATTTACAGGCGATCGCAAGACTACGACCGATTTTCAAACGTAGCCGCTACAAAAGCTATCGACTGCACAGTATTCAAGTTCCGCTACGAACGACGCGATGCAGCGGCATTTAACCGGGTTTATTTAGGGAACGCAAACACGCCTTCGACACCGCTACTTTTTATGGGCAATTCTGCCGCGCGCTGAACAGAACATGTCAATGAACGTGAACAAATGTGCAAAATGATTGTAAAGCTTACTAGAATGGAAAGTTGGGCGAGTTGGTATGAATCCATATTTGAAAAACAGCGCGAATAACACACGGACAAGAGGGAAGAAACAACCAGGACGAAGC